>VZTJ01003210.1:548514-695238 GCA_013397795.1 Orthonyx spaldingii
GGGCGGGGGCGCCCGGCGCGATGCTCCGCCGCAGCCGGGCTCTTCTCCCCGCCGTGTCATCAGGGTGCGGGGCAGCGCGGCTTCGCCCAATCCCTCTCCCTCAGCCGCGAGTTGGTTTGGCGGCTGCACGCCCGCGCCCCCAGGGCGAGGAAGGAGGGAGAGCCGTGCTGGTGCCTTGCCGGCCCCTCAGCCTGCTGGAGACAGCGCTCCCGGGCTGCCGCGTTGGCTTCTGGCGGGTAGGTGGGCGCTCCCGGCCGGGACTCCCGGGCGATGCCGGTGCCCAGCGGCAGCGGGAGCGAGACCCCCGAGCAGCGCTGCGCCGGGCCGGGCCCGCAGGTGATCCGCGGGGCGGGGGCGGCGTGCGGCGTCGCTCGGCGGCGGTGCCGCTGGCACAGGTAGCGCCTGGGTGTGGGCGGCCGCCGCCCGCCGCGGGGTCCCGCCCGTGGGCGTGGGAGGACGCGTATCCTGGGGCTCCGGCAGCCGCGTCGGAACCTTAAAGCCGCGCTGTAGCTTGCCGTGGCTGGAACCTAATTTTAACAGAATCCCCAATAACGACAAGCAGGGTCTTAGTTAGGAGGATAGGCTCTTGGCAGGCTGTTGGAACTGTGGCGGTGTCAGCCTGTCAGTGATACCTGGAGAATGACAAACCCGTAACTTAACATTCAGTGAAAGGAGTTACTGTGAATAGTTTTTCTCCCTAAACACTTCATCGTAAGATGGGGTTGCATTGTGAGGTAAATTGATAACCTTTGATCAGGCCTTCAGCTGCTAAAGGAACACCTAAAATTACAGACTCCAATTTGATCATTCAAGGCAATTCTCCCATCTCCTCTCTCCACCCTCCAAACTCTGTGTATCAGGTTTCATTCACATTGTTTGTGACCGAGACAGTAACTTGGAAATTGCAGTAGTATTTCACTGTTGGAGCTTGTGGAGTTAGCGCAGCTGTGTAAGGAGCTGGGTAGTGGTGGAACAGTTTCTTCTGTGGCAGCCTTGTTTACGTAAGGCCAAAGCTTTTAGGCTTGTTTTCAAAGTTGGAACTTGTGAATGTGTCACTTTAGAAGACTACAAAAGTTTCATAATAAATGAAATCTTCACTGAAGATGTTCCTCTAAGTCAGTATGTAAATATATAACTGCTTAGCCAAATATTGTCTTTGCTTAAGACCTATGTCAGGAAAGCATGTGAGCAGTCCTGGAGGCCACCTTGTATGTTTAAGGTCTATATGCTAAAGTGATTTGCTGACCAGTGATGCAAGAAAATGGTCTGAACTCTGGAAGCATGGAATAATAGTTCTAAGGTACTTTTTGTGTTAGATGAGCTATGGTTAACAGTAAGTATCATCCTGCTTCTGATGATGTTAAATGGGTAAATGGGATGAGAGAAGGATGCTCTTAATGGAGAGCTTATAGTTAGTCAAGTGCTATGAGTCTGGTACTACTGCTGTTTTGCTTAGAAATGATTTTTGGTAAGCTCAAAGCTTGTGTTATATGGGGTTTAACTCTGTTCCTTTGTGACTGATATAGATATGCTGAGAACAGGCTTAAAATGTGCCTTGTTTTGCCCTACTTTAAAGGGCATAGTGAAGCCCTTTAGAAATACTAACATTTTAGATCTTACAAGACCCTATCTTAAATCTGTAAAAGGAGGACAAGGCATACAGTGTGCTGCCATGCAATTGCACACCCAGATGTCTTCTCAGTTATGTTTTAAGGCTTTCTGACTTGCCAGTATCCAAAGGCCCAAAATATTCCTCTGTCTCTGTGCCAGTAACTAATAATAAGCTTTCACTGATATTTTGATGTTGCTCTTCATGGAAGTGCGCAGCAGCATGGGATGATAACAATATTGTGTGATAGTTGGATATAGTACTGCTAATGTTCAGCAGCCAGCTTGAATCAGGACCATATTTTTAAAAATGCCTGGAGCAGTAGAGCATGATATTGAACACAGCTTTCCAGATCATTCAGTTGTGGTTAATTTTGTTGACTTCTTAAAAAAAGTTCAAGGGTAGCTCAGTGCTGATGTTGTGAGTTCTTTTTTATTTGTTTGGGTTTGTTGTTTTGTTTTTATCCAGTTTGGTTTCATTTTATTACTTCTGCTACTTGTGGTAAGAGTAAGGTGTGAAACACTGGCCATTTGTGTAAAATCAGTCATATTGGTAATGTCTGAACAAAATGCCCAATTAACAGGTGGAAACTTATTTATACTTAATGAGTTGCATTGCTTGCGCTTGTAATTGCAACTCACACTTCATCTAGTCCAAGTTAAAAGCCAAACTCATAAAATATATTGCTGCTTGTCAATAGTTTAGAAAATAAATGTGATGTACATCAAAGCTTTCTATAGTTACTGTTCTGTAGTTTTGCCTGCTAGATGGATGGTGTATTTTTGTGTCCAAACAGCTTTTAGGTTTGTATGAACATCGTATTTGTAGTTTAGAGTTTTAAAATTATATATCTTATTCATATATGTGTACTCTCTGTGTCTCTATGCATATACACACATACACGCTGACTGTATAGTCAATTTTATATGCCCTTAATTTGTGAAGGATTTGTTACCTGGTTCTTGAAGAACTGGTCCAGATATTCTTTTGCAATAGGTTAGTTGGGTTAAACAAGGACATCCTTTTTGGATGATACCAGTACTGCAGTGAAAGAGAAGGGACTGGGGAGAGTTGAGGAGGCTGGGGACTATAGAAGTGTTCTGTGTCTGTTGCAGAGATGTGTTCCCAAATAAACTATGTATTGTGAAATCTCAAATTTCAGGTAATTATTTTGGCTTCCTCACTGTGTTTTGTCTCTAGTTGGTTGGAAGTAATCACTGAAATTTTAGTTACTGCAGGTGTGCAGTGTGATTGAACAGCAAACTTGAGGCCTATAAGGTTCAAATCTATTGTTCAAAGTCTTCAGCTTGGTGGGAATGTAACAGTTTAATATCTCAGTTTTTTGCTCTGGAGACTTGTAAATTTAGCATTCTCCAGAATCATTAGTATTTGTTTTATTTTATGCTTTTACAGAGGTTTATGTGTATTTTACAGAGTATATGAGATTTAAAAAAACTCACCTTTTTTTTTATTTTTACTGAGTAGCAAACTGAAGCTGAGTAGCTTCATGTTGTGCCACAGAAAGTGTAGTAGAGTAACAGTGCAGAAACTTTGCAGCTCCTCAAGAAGGGAAGGGTGATTTGCATTGCACTAAATGTAGCCAGCGTTGAGTTAGTCAGGTTGAACATGCTAACAATTTATACAGTCAAGTCTTCCTCTTTAACAGTAGGCCTTTCCAGATTGTTTCTCAAAGCTTATATTAAAAATGCTGATCGCAGTGGAGATCACAGAATCAGTTAGGTTGGAAAAGATCTCTGAGATTGAGTCCAACGTCTTAAATATCTGCTTGTTGACTTCTAAAAATTTGTGACTTAGAAATTGTTTAGACTTTTCCCGCTTTGCCCATAAAGGTATTTTTGTCAAATGCAGTGATGGTTAAGGAAAGACACAATTCCAGTCCCCAGTACAAATGAAGTGTATGGATTTTTCTCCTTTTTTTGCCAAGGGAATGTTAATATATATTTTTAATCATGGAAGTTCTAGTGTCCTTGGGACTTAGGTAGTTCCAACACTTAGGTGAAAGAACGAAAAATGTAGAAGTACATGTTACTTGAAGACATGGGGCTAGCAATTAGTATATAGTAGCTTATGTATTTAGATTATTTGCAAAAATAGATAAACAGCTTATAACACTTCACTTGATTTCTTCATAGAAATCAAAGTTAATTTACTCAGAGTTTTATGTGTTTAAAAAGGTGTCAAGTTCTGTTGTCCTGCATTTAGTTGTGAGAAACAATTATACTGAATTTGGGGAGAGTTTGCCCAGAAGTCTCAGTGGAACATTTCTGAACATACACTTACTAGTCTAATGATAGCTACCTTGGCTTTTAAAACTTGATTCCAAATGGCACCCTGCATACAGCCTCTGGAATACTTGAATGGTGGTGGCTATAAGATATTGTGGGAGAAGGAAGGCTTGGGAATGAGCAGGGCTTACATTAGATGTAAAGAGCTGCCTGGATTAAACGGCACCGAAAGTGCTGGGTCCTGCCGCTGCTGATGTGTGAGGAGTTTGTACACATCTTATTGGCGTCATAGAGCTTCTGCACAAAGTTGCTCTTGTGCTTCTTCAAACATACTGACCTGCATGTTCTGCAGCCCACAGCTCATTGAATGCTTGATACTTTCTATTTTGCTTTTCCATTGAACCTGGTAACTTCTTCATAGGCGGTGACCTCAGCATGTCAGCTGTATTTCAGATTTTTTTAAGTACAGCTGCTATTTTCTGGCATACTGACCACTTAAGTGCTGGCTCTTGTCTTATGTAGAAGTTATCCATGATATGTGTTTTTTTCTCAAGTGTAGTTATAAATTTATTGATGTGTAGAATTTCACAGCATGTGAGAATCAGGTGAACATTAAGTACAGGAACACATAGCTTGGGACAAATCTGCATTCAACACTTGGAGAGTTCTGGCTTCATTCATTGTCCTACAGTACTACTTATGCAATGCTTAGGTTTTACAATGGAGAGAATGTTCTGTCTTGTGACTTCAACTGCAATCCCCTTTATCCTTATGTCTTCTGAACTGTCATCTGTCTCTTGCTCTTGTCTTCTAGCCAGGTGTAACTTATGGTTATGCTATTTCAAACACTGTGCTATTTGTCACACTGACAAAAGTATTTAGTCTTACAGGTTTTTACTAAGCAGATGTTAACTATCCCAGTTAGGAGCGAGCTGGATTTCTGGCTCTGTCTTCACAAAGCAGCATCTTCCACGTTTTATTTACAGTGAAATGGGCTCTAAAGGCCTGCCTTAAAGCTACAACAGTGCTAGGATACTTAAAGCATGGTTTGCTGCGTCTCAGTATTAAGGTTATTAATCACGTTTTCCATGTTGCAACATGGGTCACTCTTCCACTGAGTGCAGTCCTTCAAGAACAGTGGGTCTTCCACAGGGTCACAAGTCCTACCAAGAAACCTGCTGCAGCATGGGCTCCTCCCTCCATGGGTCTGCAGGTCCCTGTCAGGAGCCTGCTCCAGCACGCGCCTCCTATCAGGTCCCAGCCTCCTCTCAGACTTTTCCAGCATGGGTCTCTTCCCTGGGCTGCAGGGGGATCTCTGCATCCTTGTGGATCTCCACAGTCTGCTGGGGGACACCTGCTTCACCATGATCTTTACCACAGGCTGCAGGGGAACTTCAGCTCTGGTGCCTGGAGCACCTTCTCCCTCTCCTTCTCCACTGACCTGGGTGTCTGCAGAGCTTTTCCTCTCGCATGTTCTCACCCAGCTCTTCTCTGGTCACAATTACATCTGCACAATAACTTTTCCCCCCATCTTCTTAAATATGTTATCTACAAGATGTTACCCTCATTTCAAATTAGCCCAGTCTTGGCCAGTGGCGCATCCATCTTGGAGCTACCAGGGATTGGCTCTGCTAGATGTGGTGGAAGCTTCTGGCAGCTTCTCACAGAAGCCAACTCTGTAGTCCTCAGCTTCCAAAACCTGGCCACACAAACCCAATAGAGGTGTCAAGGGTGTGCCTTGCTGGTTGGAGACATCAGGTGTTTGGCAAGGAACGTGATGGGTTTGGATGTAGTTTTAGAGAACAGCTGCATTCATTCCTGCTTGACACTAGGCCACATCTAATCCTGTGGTATTGCTGCATTATCACCCAAGTACATGCAATTCAGGAAAATGTAACACATGGTTTCTGAATTAATCTAAAAAAAGAGTTGAAGCTGTGCTTCTCAAAAATACTATTTACAGTATTTTTGATGTCTTTTTTCTATGTGGCAGAAGTCATGGTAATGAATTTCAAATTGCTTTAAAAGCACATACAACCTACCAGTAGACAGCTGCCCTGTTTAAAATGGCTGACAATGCAGAATCCATAGTCTCTTTGTTTCAGTTTATTAGAACAGACATAAATTGTTAATTCTTTCTTGGTACCCAACAACTGAGTGGGTTCAGTGAAATTTTTATACCCTGGTGTGATGCTCCCCCTGTCTAAAATTTGGTATTACAACTTGAATGTCATCCTTTAAAACTACAGAACGTGGCATGCAGCTCTAATTCTTTATCTGAGTAAATGACAGTTTAACAGAATATATACATTTATTATTGCAGTCTGTGAATTGATCAGAGATCACTGTAGGATGGTGCTTCACTCAAATTTGATGCTGTGTGTATGCCAGGTCTCCGTGTGTCTACTGTGCTGGGCAAAATATGTATCTTTTTGTTTTTCTCTCTAATAAAAAAAAGTCTTTACATATACTAGGAACAATAAACCAGTGCAAAACTAACTTCAAATAATTGATTCTTTTACAGTGAAAATGTCCTGTTTGGAATGGGAAATCCTCTGCTTGATATCTGTGCAGTTGTGGACAAGGATTTCCTTGACAAGTAAGTCTTGATTTCTTTTTTTTTTTTTTTTTTTAATGTCAGTTTTGTTTCCAGAATGATGCCTATAAATAAGTGGAGGGCTACCTGCCTGTGTAGTGCTGTGTTTGTGCTGATCTCTGGGATCGTGGCCTTATCCTGAAAGATGCCAGCATGGTATCTGTCGTTTGATTGTTCTTGCCAAATGAAACTGTGGTAGTGGTGTCAATGAAAACCTTCAGTGTTTTCATGTGGTTTTTTATCAATTATTTATTCTAGTCTCCTCATGCAGTCTTTGCTAGCCTTTAACTGGAAGGAGTCATCAATTTCAGTAAGATTTAGGAAGCCCGTGTATGAATCTTCATGTGATACTCTTGATTTACTATTATTGCACTCTTTTTTTCTTCAGTGATGTCTATGGGGTAAATATGCCTTTTCTATAACACACCAAAAAAAGTTGTGCAAATGCACTTTAAAAAAAAAAAACGTTCCAGTTTATCAGTCAAGAACAGGACCACTTCTTATCAGGTTGTCTGTTATCTTGCTTAAGCCTACTTGTTATGCTACCATCCATATAACCATATTGCTGGATTGCCTAATTGGCCTTAAGCTTACTCATTGACTCAACTTACAGATCTGGCTTTTCCACAGGTGTAAAATACAGTTGGTCTTTTTAATCTTTCTGCATGAGCTCAATTTTTATTGTTGTTGCCTCTTTTTCTCTGGTTTGTAAATTTATTTGATCTTTCAGAGAACTTGCAATTCTTTCTTTAATTTTTAAAGTGTTTTTTTTTTCTCTAATCGTTCTTTATTTTATTAATGGGAATACTGCATCAAAAGTAAATTTCACATCACTGAATAAAGAACAGATGCAGAATTTGTGTTTTTGAATGTGTATTGTCAGCCACAAATCTTTTGTTCTGCAGCTTTTAATAATAGCAATAGTTTGTTTTGTCATTGATATTTCATCACTCAGATTTTATCCAAAGGTGTGTTTAAGTGAAAGCCTCTATATTATAAGCTGGAGACAAAAGACAAGAATGCAATGGAGTGTGTTGAATTCAAACATCTGGAACTTCAGAAATCAGGTCTATGTCTTGAATATTCAAAAAAGTAAATGAATCAGGTGGGATTCTCTGCCTCATGTTTCCACTGAAATAACGTGAAAGGCAAACTCTAAAAATAAGCAATGCCCTTCTCCCAACCCAACAATACTCCCAACTAATCCTTATAAATTGCTGGCATAAGAGAGATGATGCAATCTCTACTGCAGCACTGAAATCCTTCAGGGATGCATTGTGCTTTTCACTGGATGTGATGTGCTGTGCAGAATTTAATTTCATTTAAAAATTAGAAGTCTTATGTACTCAAATTTGAGTCCTGTCAGACAAATTAAATTATCTCCTGGAGCAGCATATGCTCTGTGAGCATTTCTTTACTGCCAAAATATGTTTGTGGGGTGTTGCATTATTTAAAGCCATAAGCAGTCGTCCCACAGCAGTTTCACAGGGAGCCTGCTGATAGTGTGATAGCTCTGGTCATAACCTCAAAACTGAGGAGCTCGTTTACCTTCTCACGCACCTGATTTCATATGTAGCTCCGTGTTTGTGAGTGTATGCAGAGAAGTCCATTTAACAAACCCACAAGAATGCTTCTACTCTACGTCCAACTACCTTTTCCAATACTTGCTGAAATGGGAATCAGATCGCCACTTCCTCAGCTTGTGAAGGCAGGTAAAATAAAAAATGTAGCTGTAGAAAAACTGCTAGAATAAAGTTGTCTATTCAAGTGCTGCAGGGAGGTGCAAGGACATAGACATTTCAGAACTGTAAAGCATTTGAAAGAGAAATTGTTGATCATTATAGTCTTTCTTTTTTCTTGTCAAGCAAGACACGCATCCATCTATAGCCATGTGTGGTGTCAGCTTTTGGTATCTTGGCAACCTGGAGTCTGTTTCTCACCTCTTCTCCTGGATGGGAATGTTTAATGGGGCCATCAGGCCACAGGGCTCTGACTTGAGAAGGTAGCTTAGGAAAATAAGAGTTTAGGGAAACACCTGTAAGAATTTAATATATTTAACTTTTACGATGTTTCTGTTAGTTTATCCACCTGTCTTGTACTGTCAGTTTTAAGAATAAATACCTTTGTTCAGAATAAAGGACTTGATGTTGCAAGTTTAATCAATATATATTGCCAGCGAAATGAGAGTATTAAAATGAGTCCTGTAAACAGCTTATTTTTGTAACTTCTATTAAGAAAGTGCAAATTGAAACAGCATAAGAAAGTGTAGGAAGCGGTCTTTTTAACAATGTTTAACTGGCCTACAATCCATGTTATAAATAAACCTGAAAATAATATATAATGCAGTCCTACCCCTGGCAGATTCTAAACAGCCTGCTGCAGTATAATACTGGTTTGAGGAAATGAGCGGTGCTGGAGGGCTGGGTAGGTATTTTTGGCCTGGGTTGTTAGCACAACGCTGTCACTTTGTTTTCAAAGTGGATTTTGGTTTAATCTGATCTCCAAAGTCTTTTGCTCTCTTGACAAGTTTTGGAGGGTTTTAAGCCTTTCCTAGATTATCTGTAGGAAAGGCAGTTTTAATTTATATCGCAGCAGAACTTCACCATGCCCATCTGAGCTTTCCAGACCGTATCAGCAGTCTGGCATTACCTGAGCCAGGGAAGCTTTAGCCTCTGTTAGGTTGTGATTTCTGGGTCCCATTTCTTGCCTCTCTTCAGGAAGACAATCTGGAAAAGTGTTAGCAATGTTGATGGCACTGTTGAAAACTGGTGATACCACAAACCACTTCAGTTTCTGTTTACAGAGTTGGAAAGAAGTCTTGAAATAAATATAGTCCATCATATGTTCTTGGGGTTTTTTAGTATCTGCATAAAAGAAATGTCAGAAATGTAGTTTTGTTTTGGTTTTTTGGTCTCCTTTTGGTTTGCATCAACTCAACTACCGAAAAGTATTTTTGTTTAATTTATCAAGATATGGATACTTGCTCAAAGAGCAGCTTCTTAGGGGTGAGAGGGGAAAGAACAGAAGAAGAATTAATGTTTTGTGGGTGAATTGCTAACTATAACTATGCTAATCTGTGAAAATAACTTTGCTAACAGGTATTCATTAAAGCTTTTGGTGTACTCACTTCTACCCATGACATTTAGCAGGAAAGATTATTTTACCTTCTGACTGTAACAGATATTTAAGAATAACTTAATGACTCTAATCTACATTACACATATTAAACTCTGCTAAAATGGGCAAAGAAATTCTGATTAACATGCCAATGACATTTTAAGACACTAAACTCAGTACTGCTGACTTCTGTAAATACTCCAGTGTCCTACTGTTAAAAGTTAGGAGATGGCATGTGTTTCATTGCTCTCCCTAGAGCTCTCTGTTTTGCAAATAGTCAGTTTTTGACACTGAATTTAGCTTACCTAATTGTAGTTAATTTTTGAACTGTAGAGATCTGGTCATTATTTATCATCTCAAGTGCACTTCTAGTGGTTGAGAAGTGTGTATTCACAGTATGGAGAAATCTTCTCTTGCTGGGTCAATGACTGCATGAGCTGAGGAGGAGAAGAGAATCAATGTTGATAAATTGATATTGACAGAACTATTGTGCCAGTCCTGAAACTTCTAAATCTGTGAAACCTTATATCTTCCCTAACTGATCATTGGGAAGGCAAAGAAAATATTTGTAATTGCCAGCACCTGTATACATATGTAAATACCTTTCAGCCCATGCTCTTAAAAAGGAATGGAGATATAGGGGAAAATTATGATATATGTTCTATTTATCCTATCAAGGTTAAAGAATCATATTGCTTTATTTCACTCTAATTTCTGGGCTCTTTACTAGAGCCATGATCTCATAAGTTGAGGTATGTTTACTACTTGGGCTGCCAAATTCCATTATAGTTGTAACCTGCAGACTGACTATTTTATCACTGTCATGGTCCAGGATTGCAGGTTTCTGTGTGATTACTTGTTGGTTGTCCAAGCAGACAAGTATGTTTCTCTTCAGGTCTTTATTTTTTTTCCCCTTAAAATTAGGGCCTGTGGCAATCTTTGCACAAGTTCATTGAGGGTGTTCAGTAATGATCTGTAGTTTTTAATGGCTTTCATGCCCTCTACCATCTGCTCCTTAGTTCTCTTGCCTGCCTTCTCTGTGACACTGGTGTAAATACAAACTATCTTTAAATCAAGAAATGGGTTTATATTCTTTTTACTGTTCCCTGGAAAAAACAGGTTTGAAGAAACAGGAAAGGAAGAATGAATGGAGTCTTTGTTGTGGTGGTGATGATTGCTGTATGAGAAGAGAATATCTCAGTGAAGGAAGAAGTGGTGTCATTGTGAGCCATCATTTCACAAATATGGATATGGATCTCCTGCAGTGTGCTACTGACTTGACTGTAGCACTGAGAGTGGTTGGGTCATTCCTGGAGATCCCAAGATGTGTGGGCATCCTTTGCCTTTCCTCACTGTCAAAGTACTGTCAGAAGGTGATGGATTACTTAAGCACAAACTTTTGTAATAGAGCAGTGTTGACATCTGGTGAATTAAACATTATTGTGTGAGGCTGTTTTAGTATTTGCCATGCTGGAAGTGAAGAAGATATACATATTTGATCTTTTTTCCACTCTTATGGGAATTTGGATTATAAATTAGGAAAAGGTTTGCGAAGCAGCTGCAGTTGACAATGACAAAAAGCTTCTGCTTACTTGTGTTAAATTTAGGTTGGTCTGTATAAACTGTGGCTTGTGTTATTCTCAACATTTTCGGTTTGCTACCTTTGCTCCTCTCTAACAGAAGCCTTTGTAACTTCCCGCAGCCAAAACAAAAAAAATCAAAAAACCATTCATGCAGTTAACTCTCATGAAGTGGTTTAGGGTCTAAATAGCTTTTAGACAATCAGAGATGATTCTTTGTTCACCCAACTTGGCTTCAAAGCAAAACAAGCCCTTCCCCAAAAATGCATGCTGGAGTGAGCTGGAAAAGTGAGAAAGAGAAGTGGTGATTCTGTACTAGGAGGCTGCAGTATCAGGGAATGCACAGGCTGCAAACATGGGCTTTGCTGCCAGTTTTAAGTGGGGACCTCTCCCCCTTCACACTTAGAGCTTTTTCAGTTTCATTAATGTGTTAACTTAGATTCTGTGCTTCATCAGCCCTCTGGGATAGGTTGATGGGTTTTTGTATAGGTTTGAGCTGGGAACTGTGTTACCCGTTGTCCTGGTTTTTAGCTGAGACAGGGTTAACTCTCTTTGTAGTAGGTGTCACAGTGCTGTGTGTTTTGGATGTAGTATGTACTGTCTGTACAGTGATGAAGGTATGGAAAGTACATAGTAAAAACTTTAAAACCTCTCACTGAAAATTTGCACCTGTATTTTTCCTCCCTCTGCAGAAGATAGTTTGGTGTGTGACATTCCATTGTTTCAGTAGTTCTTGTGAAAGATTGCTGCTGACAGTATCTGTTGCATCGGGTCATTTGGCACAGAAGCCGAATAGCTGAGTGTTACATTATTACCTTGTGTTTTTAGTTGTATCCGTAGAAGTACATTTAATTAATCTCAAGGTCCGAACATAGAACATTGTTGAAACTATTGAGCCCAATTGCATCATCTGACTGCTGGTAAATTGCAGGAACTCAGTTGTTTGCTCGCAAAAACTTAGGGTAATGATAGCTGTCTTAAGCAGGTCCTCTTGCTACTAATATGCCTATAAATTTGGTAGCATTCCTGACAATATCATTAAAGCATTCTACAACCCTAATGTTTTCTCCTAGTGCATTTAGTTAAATGTGTAGGTTAAACGAGTGAAAGATTTTAGTTAAACTCCATTTAGGAAAGGCTGTTTGAAAAATCTTCTTATGGAGTGACAGTATTGCATGGAGAGCTGTGATGTTTTCAGGGTGTATAGTGCTTGAACAATGATTATAGAAGAGCTTGTAACTACTTATTTACCTGTAAAATAGAATGTAAGATGTTAATGAATAGGAAATATTCCACTCTTGTCTTTGTGTATTTTCACTTTTTAAAATACTTGTTTAGTAATAAACTGTAAATCATGAATTATTCTTTTGTTTTTCCCATTCTTCAGAAGACTTGCAGATTTAATGCATGTCAGTAGAACATGTCTAATTAATGGACTAATTGTGTTCTTTGGAATAACCTTAAGCACATGACACACTTGCACACACACAGAGCTTATCTGTATTTTCCCTTTGCTTACAAGTGAAAATTTGTTTAACTAAACTTTGGGACTTGCATTACAAGGCAAATGATCAAACACTGGGTTCCATTTGTCTCTTCAATGCAAACAAGGAGCTTTAAGTGAAAGAGGTCTATGAATTAAATAAATGTCTCTGGTTTTAATTAGGCAATAATACTAAATGTAAAGACCCTTGCTGAAGATGTCTTTGATGAAAAAAGCTGGGTCTTGTCAGTAGAGAACTGGAATCAATCCAAAACTCAGTGGTTAAACTTTTTCTTTAAAAGTGGTACTTGCTATTTTACTGAGAAACTTTGCATATTAGAGTTTCCAGATTGCAGAATTGCAAGATGGATTTTTATTTAGGATACAGTAAATAAAAATTGTGATTCATGTTTGGATATGGTTTCAGGCATTCTTTTTAATTACAGATTACTAAGATGTGATTTTAGTATTGTTTTCCGTTTCCATCCTGCTTGTCCAACCCAAAGTTTCCAACAGCACAGTACAGATTAGAGGGGTTTTTCCTATTGCAATAATAAAGTGAAATAGGTTGATCACTTGTAACTTGAAAAATAGGAAAGCCCAGTCAAAAATTAGCAACTACTTGACACAGTCCCAGGATTTTTATTACAGATGAAATTGATCTGTGATCTCTTAGAGAAGATGGCTTTTTAGTGATAACATTTTGAGGTGGTTGGAATACCTTAATCTTTTTACAAATTTCAGTTTCTAAAAAATTAGATATTTAAGTAAATTATAATGCTCATTACTACTTGATTCATTTTGCTTCATTCAGGTCAGGCAATATGCAATCTCAGTAGTTTTTCTTCCCAAGTTATGTTAATCAAGAAGAGAGAGATTCTGTCCTTCCTTTTGAAATTAAATACTAATTGTTAACATTTCATCTGAGTAGCTTGCTATTACATCAAGCTATTCCTGAACAAAGCCCAGATACCTCCTCAGTGTTACAGGTAACTGTAACCTAAGGTATGAAGTCCTTATGCCATCAATGATCCCTGATCCTCTACTTCTGTTCTTCGGCACAGAATCATGCCCAGGCCTGTTCTGTGCTTTGCCTCTTCTTGTCCTGTTCCTTTTTGGAGTGTTGGCCTTGTGGTCTCTGCTGTAGCCACAGAGAAAGGGTGGAGGCAGCCTGTCTTCCTCTTAATTACTGGTGTTCTTGTTTTCCCTTAGCCAAAGGGAAGGGAGTAGGGTAAACTAGCTGAGTGTTGTTTTATGTTATTTTTGTCAGGGCAGAATCAGCAACACTCCAAGTTACTGGGGATCTGGTTGTTTTGTAGACTTCAGGAGGTTATGAAGCCTACAGTTCCCTTGTAAGTTCAGATTAAATGCGGAGCTGGGGGCAGACGTTTTTCATTTTAGAAGTCCTTGATTCCTCTTTTCAATGCGTTAGCATACAAATTATTTTTGTTTTTCAGTTCTGCTTGAAACTCGTGGATTTATGGCACATGAATACTAGGGAGCAATGGCTAAACAATTTTTGGTGATTATTTTACCAGATTGTTCCAATAATTTTTTTCCCTTGTATTTCTTCCTTTGTTTTGTGACAGCAAAAGCGATTAAGTTTCAATGCAAGAATCTGAGATGCATAGGACAAAGTGTAAAGGGGAGCATATGACAAGCTGTAACAAGTGAACAGTACCATGAAATCACAGAAATGCAGACATTACCATGAACATTTTTTCAGTTCTTGTATTATTGAAGCTATTTATTTCTTCAGTGTTGAGGCTGGGTTTTATTCTTTTTAAGTAACAGAAACTGACACTGGTAGGAAGGTAGGCAATAAAATTACTGTAACATTAGTCTGTCGCTGTAGTCTGGAAATGTACAGTCAACTTCCTCCATTAGAAGTGAAGCTATACCCAAATTCACTTTCAGACAACTCTAAGTAAAGGCTGCATGCAGTCTTAACTGACTATTAAGTTAAGCCCAGTGTCCTGCATGGCTTCTGGCTAGCATGCCTTATCTGTTCTGTTTCAAGGCAAGAACTGCAGTTACAAATGTAAATCTTCTAATTTCTGCTATTAATGTTTCCCTGATTTCCCAGCAGAAGAGGCAAAGTGTTCCAGAATCTCACATGTCTCTTGACAACTTATTTTGTAGTTACTGTGTAGAAAAGAGATGAAAGACTTTTCCCTAGATATGATTGCAATAGCTCCCATTTTTGCCAGAGCATCTTCCAATGCATTTCATTGAAGCTGTTTTGAAATGTGCTTGTGGTGTTACATGCAACAGTGTTAAACAACAGCTGAAGTTCTAAACAGAATTGTCAGGACATGTCAGGTTCAGTATGCAATTCTACACCCAGTCCTGAGACAAAACACTCCACTGGAGTGGGTAGCTCTTCTGGGCCAAAGATGACAGGAACTGTCCAAATAGCTCAGTCAGTCTCTTTTTCCTCTGCCAGACCCTTGAACGCCTGGACTTGATGTTGCAGGTACCACTGTGGGTGAAGAATTCTTATACTGAACAGTGGCGATGTCTTGAGGCAGAAGGGAGGAGCAGTTCTTTCCAGAAGCAGTAATGGCAGCTCTCGGTATGTTTGATCCTGCAGTGGCAACAGAATAAGGACTTCATCTCTCAAGAACACTTCCCTAAGTCTCCATCTTGGTATTGCTCATTCGTTTTTCAGGATAAAGTTAAAATTTTCAGTGCAGTAAAAAAACTTTCTTTGTCATTTTCCATACGATACCTTTTCTAATAAAGCTGATGACTTTAATGCCTTGGATAAGCTCTTTCAGCATGGCTGAAATTTCACAGTAGCTGTAACATTTGTCTGTACCTTTCTGTTTGCTCTAATCAGTGTTAAAAATAATTTGTAGAGAAGGCAAATTAAGGTAATGAATTTCTTGGCAATTATCTTTTTAAGCTTCTGTAAGCTGGACTGTCCTGTAACAAGCCCTTGGGTGCAGAGGCAGGTGATGGGAGAGATGTAGATTTTAGACAGCACTGAGACTCATTTAGGTTGCAGTAGTAATATGAACTTAGTACTTCAGCCTAACCAGTCACAAACAGAAACACTTCGATAAAGTCTAACAGGAAAATGGAATACATTTTAAACTATATTTTTAAAATAAATAAGAGAGGTCTTAACTGATATGTAAGACTTGCTGTTAGTTTCCTTATAATTTCTAAATGGAACCATGCGGTTTTTATTAAATAGAATACACCAGTCTATTTCTCTGTCTCCCTATGAATGATGACAAGGTCAGTTCTTCACCTTTTGAAGACAGTTAAATATTTAATATCAATCAAAATTCAATACAGCTTCAGAACTTTCAGTTCCTTCCTTTGGAAAGATTTTGTTGCTTGAAGGTAATATTCTGGGCTGACTGTGGTTTGTGAGATCTTCACTGGCAAATAAATGTCTTTTGCTCTGTCTTAATTGATTTTTATTGATGTGGCATTTATTTTTTTGTACCAGAGATGCTAAAATAATTGTATTTTAGAGATTCTGCTTTCATTTGTTCTTTTGGAGATAGAATAGATCTAGGATGGGGACAGAGATGTAATTCAGTTATGAAATGTAGTTTGTGTTAATGGAGCCCAACATGGTCTTGTGTTTGCTGCAGCATAATGTTACTGCCTTTGTTAGTGTGTCCAAAGTATTAACTTGTGTTTTATTGTAGATATAAAGCCTATTGAAGTTCATCCTGATAGCTTTATAAGTCTGCCTTCTCCTCAGAAGACGATGAAGGGTTTGTTTTCAAGTGTAAATTGAGTAGCTGGCAGTGCTCTTCAGATATGGCAAACAGGTAGTCTTTATTTAGAAGAAATCAGTAAAATAATGTATGAATCTGAGGGTTGCATGCACAATCACACTACTGTGCCTTCTCTGAATTACATATATATATGTGTGTGTGTATAAATATATCTATATCTATATCTATATCTATATCTATATATATATATGTAAAATTCTCAAAACCGAGCTTCTCATGGGGCAGGGCAAGTATTTGGGGATTTTCAATGCTAGAGGTGACAGGATCTGTTGTAGAACTGGTACGAGTTGGTCTGAAAAATAAATTTTTAAGTGATA
The DNA here is from genome assembly GCA_013397795.1 of Orthonyx spaldingii. Classification (NCBI taxonomy): domain Eukaryota; kingdom Metazoa; phylum Chordata; class Aves; order Passeriformes; family Orthonychidae; genus Orthonyx; species Orthonyx spaldingii. The sequence goes on from VZTJ01003210.1 coordinate 565,224, forward strand.
ATAGCAAGTAATTGTGAATAACTAGGAAAAGAACAGGAACCCTTCAGTTTGGATTATGTACCTGTTACTTTAGTTGGTATTTTTCAGTAAGTTTTATGCAAATAAAACTTTAACACATGATTATGGAGACTGGTTTGTGTTTATAATCAAAATGAATTAAACTGCAAAGGAGTGTTTATTTCTGGTTGAAGAAAATAGGTAGGTAAATGTTAGCTGATCACTTCAGAACAGAAACAATGCAAAAAGATGGGTAAAACTAAAGAAATGGCTTAAATATTCAAGGCTCAAAGGAATAATACTAATGGAGTATATTAAGACTTCAGTCTATAAGGAGAATACCTATAGTTTGCACAAATTGAATTAATATTTTATCTCTTAATAAAGTTATTAAAGGTCAACAAAGTGTATTTCTATTAGTGCAATGAGTCTAGAATTCAGAGCAGCAATTTAAAAAAATGCACAGAGTGTGTAGGGCTTTTAAAAAGGTGGTCGTAGTCAAATATTTAAAAAATTATGACCGAAAAAACCATTTTTCTAAATCTGTATGCAGCAAGTGTTTAGCTGTCTTAAATTTTTAGCTCCCCAGTTTGTAGTTAAGGAAACTGTTTTGACAAGGCCACTTCTATATGCTTAAGTCCAGAGTGATAGGGCTGACCCTATTAAATGATCATAGTTTTTCGCAGTCTGGTGATTAACAGGCCTTGAACTTTCCTGGCTTTCTTAATCCCTTTTAATCATTTAAACCTATTATTGTTTTGACTTCAATTTCAAAAGCCCTTTAAATCTGTCTTACAATATTAATAGCTGATTAAAGTCCTGATTTCCAACCATATTATCAGTGGGGCGTCTCACCTTATTAACACTGAATAACTCAAAAACAACTAGGAAAATATTGATCAAGGGCAAAAGAAAAAGATCAGAAAAACTGTACCAAGTAATTTTTATCTTTAAATTAGTGATCATATCCATGCAATAAATGGGGGAAACAAAATGCTTTAGTTTATTACATGAATAACTCCATTTCTTTTTTCTTTTAGGTTTCAGTAGTGTAATTTTAAGTGAATTCTGTGTTGATATTTAAATCCGTCTTTCATAATAAATAATGTGTTAAAATTTTTTTTTCTGCTAATATTTTTGGGATCCCTTTCACTCAGAAATTCCAATTTTTTTTCTGAAAAGGGGAGGTTTGTATAGGAAGTGATGCAGCCAAGTAAGACTCCAGTCGTAATAGTAGACAGGAACTGAGTAAAAAGGAAAACACTAGAAATTTGCTCTGTGTATTCTCCAAGATGGTCCTTCATTCCCTCAGCCCTGACATATCTGTTCCCATAGCACAGTTTAAAGTCTGGATTTTTTTTAAAAAATGAAGTGCCCAGTATCTGTGGGTTGAGTTGCAGTTAATTTTTTTCCGAAGCAGATGCTTTTGTTTAGTTAAGCAGTGTCATTCTCAGCCAGTCAATGAACTTACTCTTTCCGGAACAAAACTTGATACTTTGTCATTGAGAACTATGAAGTAATTTATTTTCTCTGAGGTAATTTGTCTTCTGCATTTTATAGTAGGTTAGGATAGAAGTATCTTAACCTTCTGTTGCTATTTTTTCAAGTCTCTTTCCCAGTACCACTAGTGTGTGCTTTACTCCTACCTATGTTTTTTCTTCTGAAGCTAAACACTTTAGCTACAAATTTTTCTGTTTGAAAATGGAGGAAAAGGAAATAATTGGTGAGCTGACAGCACACTCTGGGGTCTTTTTGCTAATTTTTGTTCTGTTTGTTTGCTCATTCCTATGTAGTGTAGTAGCTCATTGCTGTCTTAAATGCTTGATGTGAGTTGGAAGCTCAGGTTGAGTTAGTTGCAGTTTATAACACCTCGTTTCTCCTCTCTCCAAGTTATTACTCTGTGGGATGCCTTTACCCCTGCCCATATTTTTATGCTTTTAATTTACCTATTTGGGTTTGTGTGTGTTTGTATTACTGTCTGCTAGAGTGTTCTGTTGCTGTGACATACCCTTGCCAGTCTGCTGTCAGCTATGGATTTCATCAGCAGCTTCTGTATTTAACGCCAGATCACTCATGGATGCGTGGCATAGTGTTGGGTCTAGCACTGATCCATGTTGAAGTCAATCTGATTTATGCATTCTCTCACAGTTTTAATATTTCCCTAGAGGAATGTCTGAAAGGTGTTTTAGGCAGTTTCCTATTTTGTTGGTGTAAGTGGACCATTGCAAAACTTAGGATTTTTTTCTGGAAGCAGGCTTTCTTTGGGGTTGTATTGCTATCATACAGTCCCTCTTTAATCTTTCAGTTTTTCAGGGATGACAATCTGGACTTTTATATTTGTCAACAAAGCAGTATCTATTCTGTAAGGAATTCTTCTGAAGTGGTCTAACCTATTACAAGCTCATCCTTAAGTAACAGTGAATAATGATCAGCTGTCACTAAACCCAGAAATTAGTGTAGAAAAGGTCCCTGTTTTGCTGTCAACTTGAGGCCAAGAATGAATGTGAAAAGATAGGGAGGACCAGCTGCCCTTTTATGGAATAGGAGAGAGGTTACAGAGGGGGAGAAGTTTTGAGTGAATGGAGAGGGTGGTGTAACTGGGGGATAAAGCAACAATGGAATTTACAGGGAAAAAACAAAAAAGTAAATGTATTAAACTGGTGGAGTAAAAATAGTGCAAGTCAGACAAGACACTGAGACTTTCAGAATATGAATCAAAGGCCTTTACTATTTGGGTGGGTTTGTTGTTTTTTTTTTTTTTTTTTCCCAGGCCACACCTCTTTCTAGCCTGTACAACTTTAATTTATGCAACATGAATAAGAGCTGGCCAGCATGGACTTTGTTGAGNCTTAAATATTTGGATTAAGGTCCTTGTATCTGCCAGTTATAGAAAACTTTAATTTGGTTTAGCTGACGTCATATGGTCCATGATGAATTGGACAGCTAAATTTACATACCAGGTATGGTCTGAGTTGTGGATTTTTTGGTTTTGTCTGGATTTAGAAAATTCACAGCCCTAGAATCTGGTTTAGCAAGCTGAAAGTAATGATCCAAACACATACAAATCATGGTGCTCACACTGTGTTTGTGTGCATGGGAAAGATTACTGGGCTGATGGGAAGAGTAAGGCTACATTAGACTTAACTGAAATTTCTAAGCAGCTGTAGCCTTGTCAAAAATGCCGAAATACTTCAAGTGCTATTTTATTACTGTAGGAAAAGCAGTTTCCTTACTGCTTTTTATCTCTGTATAGAGCAAGTCAGAAGAAATGGAGTTAGCACTTATGGCAGCATTACTTAATCTGTCTGATAACTTGCAGATGGAACTGGAGAAAGAGGCTGACCTTCTGTACCCATCCCCCATAAATCTGATGCATTAGAAATATTTTGTGAGCTGGGCTTGCTGTGTGCATTGGCCTGTAAATGCTCATGAGGATGCACTGTTGTAGCAGGTTCACACATGGATGTGTTTCTGACCTGAAAGATTTTGTGGGACGTGAGAACTGCATAAAAATCAGTCAATATACTCTGGAAAAGGACATGTGAACACAATGTCCCAAAGATGTGTTATTCTAGTTTTGACAAGATTAATAATTAAGAAAAATGAAAGAAAACCGATTGTGTTTCCTTTCTTTTTTTTTTTAAGACTGCTGAAGGTAGCCTTAACATCACTTGAAAGCTAAAGCAACACAGTTGCTGAACCATTCTTATTCAACCTTCTTTAGATTAATCTGAGATACAATAAAGCTATAGAGGAATCTTTAAGGTTCCTTAACGACTTTTTTTAAAATTTATGAAGAAATGCTTCTGCAGAGCTCTAACTTAAAGAGTTTCTTCTTTTATTGATGAAGCATAGCCTAGTATAAATAAAATCTACTTGTCTTGTCCAGTTAATGCAATGTGCTTTAGGTGTCTGATGGAGAAATCACATTCTGTTCCTTTTTTTCATTACTTTTCTGCAAAGTTCAAAGAACACGTTGGAAATCTGCCCTTTCATGTATTGAATTTTTAATCAATCTGGGGAATACTTAAAGCAGTAGGTGCAGCAAAGCACGTCAAATACAATAAGCTTATGGAATAGCAAAGCCCAAGTGCGTTTAAAGGTGAGCAAGGTTAGTCAGAGCCATGTACTGAGGCAAGAAGTTTGTATTTATTTGTACATCAAGCAAAGCAGAGGAATGTCTGTGCAGATATATATTTAGAACTCCCTGGAATGCTTTATTGTCAGCTTTGTATTATGGAAATAGTTGTAATATAATTATTTTTTGCTGACTACTCACACTGATGGTTAATGCAGAAAAATACTTTCATCTCTTGTGTCTTGTTCTTCACAAGTATTCTTGAAAATAGTGATCAAAATATTACTTTCATATGTATGCAGTTTTTTGTACATCCTTGTAGGTAGTCTGCATTTCTTCTTGGCTCTTCTGGCTCAAGCAGCATGTATATGTGTGTGCTGATGGTCATTTTGATATCTGTGTTATTATACTTATTGTTTCTATAGAATGTTTTGCTTAGATTGGTGGATTCAGGTCAGAAACTTTGAAAGTAACTTAATTTTCAAGCTATGAAGATCTACTGCCTTTTTTTAAACCTGTTTGCTCATCACAGACTTTTGGACAGGTGAATTTTACCATCTTTTCAGAAAATTCTTGGTAGAGCAGATCTGACCTTGATATATGTTTGATGGTTATCTTCAGTGCATATTTAACGTAGGCTGTGTTTTCTTTTTAATTTGGTTAAGGCTTTGTAAAATTGGATGCTGCCTGAAGGGAACTGTGCCTTATGGCTGTTTGTTACATTAAAGCATTATTGTGAAAATGCTAACTACTGTCCAAGTACATTAATTTTCATTCTCTCTAGTATTAGGAGCTGGGAAATAAAAAATCATAGAGTTGTAGAATTGCTGTTTCAGAAGGATCTTTAAAATGCATTGCACAAGTTGAAGTTGGAAGTTCTGGTATGCTTTAAAAATGAAGAATAGACATTTAATAAAAATTATACATTTCTGCAAAAATTGAAATTGAGATTATAAATGTGCAGGTGAATGCTAGGCAAATCATGTGCATGTAGAAGTGAAGAACATACCACCTTTTTTAGTTCTGTAACCAAATGGAATGTATTGGTCAGAGTTGTACTTCTAGCTGTTGGAATAAATCTCTTCCAAGCAGCCTTGGCATTTTTTTCATAGAGTATATTTAGCTGTACTTAGAGCAAATTTCCTCAACACCATCTGACTCCCCAATACCATGTCCTCTGAATACCTGCAATAATGTTGTAGTCTGGGTCTGTTACTTTATTTCCAGGCTTGTGGAAAGGAAAAATACTTAAGATTTATATAGTTGTGAATTTAAGTTCATTTGAAGTTAAATTATATAGTTGTGAATTAAAAGTTAGGCCTTTGTTTCTTGGTGAAATACAGTGGCATGAGATTGCTCATTTGTCTTGGTAAGTTAAATGGGTAAACATGTCTTTTTGTAAGGTCAGAAAGAATACTGTCTAAAAAATTATCTTGACACTGAAAAAGTAATGTATAGCACTGTGAAACTTATAGTTTAAGCTGTGGTTAGAGATGGATGATAGAATTACGATTTCTGTTAGCACCTATCTGCAGCCAGGGCACTTCAGCTTTGATTAGAATAGGGCATGTTGGAGTGACCGTGGTACAATGATACCTAGAGGTTAAATCAAGCTGCTGTGGCTTAAGAAACTTCCTAAGGAGCTGAGTTTGGGGAGGAAGCTTCTCTCAGAACTGGGAGTTGTGCCCAGGGTGCAGTGGCGTTTGGGGCTGTCAGAAGCCATGAGCAGTGATGCTCAGAGGCCTGCTGTGCAGATCGGCACAGGCAGCTCCGTGCAGAGGGCAGCTGGGCACTGCGATAATTGCTGCAGCCCCGACCCTTTGCTGCCCAGCTTCATGCACAGCTGCCATTCTGAAGGGGGAGTCTGGAACACTGGCTAATCTTCCAGTAGATTAAATGTTTGTGAAGAACAAATCAAAGAGCTTAAATGTATCATTTATGAAAGGCATTGCAGTGTGTTTTGACACTTATCTACAGTTGGGCTGTAGACCCTTTTGCATGTTTTTACTCTTAAGCCCCCTTTTTTAAAATAGGAGCTCAAGCGGTGCTGAAGAGACTAATAACATTTCGAAACTATCACAGTTCATTACTTGATTGTTGAAAAGAATAATAATAATTTCCTGTCCTAGGATGTGTTGAACTTAGAATTTCAGAATAGAAAAAAGTGAAGTTGTGATCACTCGTTTGCTCACTTCCATAGCATATATGCTTCTGCTCAACTCACTAGTTTAATACTAGGCAATTAAATGTATAATACATACACAGTTTGTTGTTCTGATTGCTTAGAGGGTTTAGATGTTCTTATTTAAAATTTTTTGACTGCTTATCTTTAGCTTCAATCTTGCATTTGGTATGGTTAGCTCCTAATTAGAGAAATTCTAACAAATATAACCTTCGCCAGTTAGGAAGACCCAACTGGTGCTTATCAATCTTGCCTATGAAGCACATGTTGGGAAAACATTATGTAAGATATTCACTGTTATTGTTGCACATTTAAATTTATTAAATAGTTCAGCAGCTGTTTATGAAATATACATCTTAATGTGTAAAGTACTGATAAAAGTTTGAACTCTACAAGCATGTCCCTTTGTGGGAAGTTTCCTTTGACAACTTGCTATCAAAGCAATGTCTTTAGGGGTCAAAGAAGAATATTTTAAAAAAACTGTTTTCATAGTAAAAGAAGGTGGTGGTGGTGAAAAAGATTGTATAAGCTAAAGTTCACCAAAAGAACCATTCTGCAAACCTTAAGGGTAGCAACTGTGTCCCTCCCAGCCCCTCTGTGGTATGTCAGTAACATAGCCCAAAATCACACATCTGTTAAACAGCATTCCTCTTATGTTACATGATTTCTGTAGTAGCTGACTTATTAGGCTGAGTAAGTAGTGACAGGTTTTATTTGTTTGGGTTTTTTTCACCTCTAAATAGCTGTGGGGGTAAAACTGTAAAAAAAAAAAGTGTAGGTAAGAAGGATTCTGGAAGCTTTGAAAAGCTCAAAGATTTTATTTCTGTATTCTCAGCAGAGAAAATTGTATTCAGTTGAAGCTGAAGTCTGACTGCTGGTGGAGGAAAAGCATGCAGCTCAATTTATAGTGAAGAATGTCTGTGTCTTTCTTTACGTATATTTGATGGACAAAACGATCTTCATTTGAAAAATGGATTTCATATTAGTGTATCTGTCTTTGACAGATAAGTCCTTTGGACAAAGACCTGATTTCATTTTAAGTCAGATTGCAAGTTTCATAAGAAGAGATAGTGTCCTTTCACTTCTGAAAGATGTTCCTTTTAAAGTTTCCTGGTAAGTCCTTGCATTTTCTCTGATATGTGAGTATTTGCTATCAGTGAAATGCTTATTAAGACATTATAAATGGAGATACCAGAGAGGTGTAGCAGCATTACGAAGAGACTGCTATTGGGCTAGACCCTTTTTTGTGAAAGAAAAAAGCCTGATACTGTTGATTACAGAGAACATTAAGTTGGAAGTAAATGTAAGATCATAACAGTCAAAATTTGTGTCTTAAAGATTGACAGGATGGTCAAGTATGAAGAAGATTGGGCAATTAAAACAAGTGACCTGAATCTGTACAGTACAGTCTGCTTACCCTGAGTCAAATGTGGACCCTGCACTTGGAAGGAGAACATGGATGAACAGCATTGTATCCTGATTAGGAGTGTCTACACCAAGGATTTAGCACTAAAGTGGATAAATGGATTCAAGTCCACATGATACTGTAGCAATTAACTTGGGGCAGTCTCTGCATTTGTAAACCAGAAAAATCAGTCAGTGTCTTGTATGTGCTTGCATTTTAAATGAATGCTGAAAATGCAAGTTACAGAGCGTATCATCAGAAAATGCTGTAACGAGTAGAGAAAGTAAATTTTTCCTGTTTATTATAAATGAAAATAATTTTGCAAGATAGCTTGAGTGTAGTTGTTGGTGACCAGAATCTTTCCTCCGGAGGAATAATTTATGGTTCTGCAGTTTTCTGGAGCAAGGAAGAAAAGGGGCAAAGGGACGGTGAGAACCTTTTGCAGCGTGAGCAGAAGCTGTTTGCAGAGTTGTCCAATGGACACTTGACTCTGAGCTGCTTACATTATGAACGATTGTCTTTATCAACCAAAAAATCCACCAAATTCAAGAGGAAAAAACCAAACCCCACAGAATACTATAGCAATTATGGAATATTTTGAGATATCAGAAGATTTTGCTCTGAGGCAGAACAAAAGTGAGGTCACTCCTTAAAGGTTTTCCAAAGTGAGTGACAGTGCAGGCTGCAGCATGGCTGGCAGTAGGCTGTCCTGGCAGAGGCTGCATTCTTCTTTCCCCTCTGATCAGGCAATGCTGGCAACCTATTCTGTTAAATCAACTGCTAGGTTAAGCTAGCAAAGAAAGTTTCTTTCTGTCAAGCACACACTTTATCAGAAGTTGCTTGTATGGACTGCAGAAGTTTCCCCAAATAGCCTGTTGTTAAAGTATATTTTTTCCTACAGAATTATTTTGGTACTTATTTTAATAGTCTTGTTTGGTACAGGGAGAAACACTACAGCCACATTTAGTGTTTCTATTGTCTGTAATCCTCCCTTTCATGTTTTGTCAGATGCAAATGATAAGATTGATGTATGGTTCATGGTATAAAGTGCAGTGATTTTTGGTAGATAGCCAAAATATTCTGTAGAGTTTGAGGCTATGATATAAAGCAAAATTTTGTGTGATATTAAGTTTATTTTGATAACTGTGTAATAATTTTTTAGAAAGTTTTGTAGCTGTCATTGAAATACCTGAGTTATCTGAATCAACAAACACGTAGTTTAATAATTTGAAACTATAAAACTGCATTTTATGGCTATATTCTCATGTGAGTAACTGTTTTGTGTTTTTTCTTTCTTTTTTTCTAAGGTATGGGCTGAAGCCAAATGACCAAATCTTGGCAGAGGAGAAGCACAAAGAACTGTAAGCTTTTTTATGGTGCTACACATGCATATTACCTATATACTTTTTAATGTATATACATATCTTGTTGTTAAATACCCAGAGCAAAAATGTTAGCTTTTGCTCATTATTATTTCCGCTGTAAATTGCAAAGTTTGTCTGAAAACTAGTTGTTGCAAAAAGAGCTTTAAAAATCTTTTTTCATTAATTTAGTTCAAAAATTCTTGTGTTAGCTGCAGTTGGTACTAATGCAATTTAAATACCCCATTGAAATGTTCATCCTAAATGCCCATGTTAATTTCTAAGTTAGATACAGATTTGTAGGATTACTTTCACATTTCTTACTTTCAGGGTAGAGATAGTAGGGAATTTGTGTTTATCTGCATGCTTAGATATAAGAAGAACACCCTTTTTTTTCCTTACTATTTTAAACTTTAGACCCTGGCACATAATTCTTTCCATTATTACATTAGTGTTACTTTGCATTATTTAATGATATGCCCAAAAGACTTATGCAGTTTATCCTCATGTAAGATACTGTAGTTGTTTCAGATGAATTCATATCTATAGCTGTCAGGTTTGCCCATGTTAAAAGTTTGGATGTTTCTCAGTAAGGCCACAGATTTCAAGCAGTAAAAATGTATTCTGGTAACAAGCATTTAATTCCTCTGGAAAAGATTTTTTTCTAAAAGCCTTAGTGATTGAATTACTAACCAAATGTCCTGTCTTCTTTCAGAGGATGGAAAAAGACTTTTAACTTAAGTTAGTACATCATAGTAATGTGTCTGTGACATTAAAACTGCTTGAGCTCCAGGCAAAAGACAGGCAACAGCACTTACCTCTGATGAGTAGATAAGATTGGTTTTATGTAGAGCACGCTCTCTAATGATAGAACACTTATGGACAGCATAACTATGATTAACCCCTTAACCCATTGTGGATGCTATAAGCTAGAAGTGTTAAAAGTACCAACATGTTGAGGGGTTAAACACAAGTTAAATCACATGCAGGTCTGTATTTTGGACAGTACAAGTTGTACCGTGTGCACAAGCCTTATGTGTTCAATGGATACTGTTTAAACTGAAGCTTTTAAATGTGAGATATTTCATTTGAAGTAGTTAAATCCTCTTTCAGCTTTTTATTTTAGGTATATTGCATATTAGTTAATTGCATATTTGTTATTGATGTGTTTATAGCATAGTCACTTCTTAAAGGGAGGGTTGAACTAATTTTATTAAACTAGTTCTTTATTAAATTTTGTTTAATACAGAAAATTCAGTAAAACTCAAGATTTACATGAATCAGCTGCAACAGAAACCCTTCTTTGGTGTTTTGTTGTACACACTGCATTAGCTCCTGAGATGATTTATATGTTGTTGGGTATAATGAAAGAGGTTTAACATGCTTTTGCCATTGATCTTGTCATCTTGAGTGTCACTGGATACTTGACCAGGGAAAAACTCTTGTAGGTCAGTGTCACGTTGTTTTCAGGAGAGACCTTTGGAACTTTTCTAATTCTATGTACTCTTCTTCTTGAACCACGTGAAAAAAACAGATTGCACATTGTTGAACTTCGGAGCTATTTCAGTCCTTCAAGCTAAATTCTCTGATTTAACGTATAGATGAGTTGTTAGATACTTACATAACCTTTTCTAATGTTTAAGTCGACCTTCATATTTAAAGAAATGCCAGTTCTAGGAAATGTGCAAGACAACTTAACACTAGGGTAATTGTTGCTGATTTGGTTATAAACTTAGTCTTAGGTACAGTGCCCTTATAATTAAGGTATTCTTCTGATCCTGTCCTAATGTTTTTAAGTCAAATATAAAGTTAGTCTCTACATATTACTGTTCAGTGCCAAAATCCTCCTACTTAAAATAATTTATCTTTCAGTCATTGAAATGTCAGCAGCTTTTCTATTGTCTTCCCTAGTAGTAAGGAAGACTTCTTTTGGCATTCTTCATCTAGTAAAATCATGGTGATTTATCTGTCAGATGTCCTTCAGTTTCTCAGAGATCACTTCTGTGTAGCTGTTGTTCATACAAATGTAAATTATGTTCAGTAATGAATGCCTTATCTCCAAAGGTAACTGAGCCTGCTACCCTGACTTGGCTTGATCCTTTAGTCCTTGAATCTTAGTTATCTAGAGAGATAAGTACAGCCACTAAGACTGGCATTAGTTTACAGGCATGGCATCATGCTTAACTTCTATTTTAAGAGCAAAGGTATGAAAGATCACCTTTTTTTTTTTTCTTGCTTTCAATTCACTTTGACTGTAGCAGCTTTCTAAATTTGTCTTTTCATTTTGTGTACACTTCTTTTATCTAACAGGAATTTATTAGCATAAAAGCATATATGCATTCTTTTCAGAATTCAGCTGGAAATATCTACCCCCTTTCCCACCCCAATCAACTTCTGAATGTACCTCATAAATGGTGGAGGGTACTGTCCCACAGTTCAACCTGTTTCCTTGCAAAATTAGCAGATTAGTTAGAGCACTCTGAACTGGTGATCAAGCCATGCCCATGTAATAGGGAATCAGATGAGCAACATACTTGTTTTCAGAGGCAAGTCCACTGTTCTGCAGCGGGAATAACAAAAATGAGGGAACAGTAGTATCTTCAGTTTGCATGGGTGTTTTCCAAGAAAAGTGTGTGTCTATGGCTGAAGGGTTGTCCCACCTTCCCTAATCCAACTAATCCCCTTCAATTCTGAGTCCTGCAGGGCTGCTAGGGAAACTGAGCTATAATAAGGTTGGTGAGGCCTTAATGTTACATATATATGTTCTTCTTCTGAGAACAATAAAAAATATAAACCTGAGACAAATGGAAATATATTTCCTGACCCTTTGTATCCTCCTTTTGCAAGAGTTGTTTCTATTTTTAATTCTCAGAATTGGACTGAATGGCTTTAACTGGAGGTCATATTAGCCAAGTATAGACTTGTATATGCAGTTGCTTAGGCTGATTTATTTTTTTTTTTACTATGGTTACACATAAAAAGTTTTTTAGAAGAATAAATTTAAGCTAGCTGCAGTGAGCGATGGGGTGTGATCAAAGTTGTCTTGATATTAAAGTAGGAATGCTTTAACACAGAGTCCATCTTCACTGTGTAGAGTAAATGTTGACAGAGGAGTTGGGGTTTCTTAGTAATATTTTCTTTTACTAAACTCGGGGCTGTTAGCAAAATTTTGGTAGCTTGACTAGCTTGTATGAATAGGTGACTAAAATATAGTCATTGTGAGTTTTAAAAACATTGTAGTTGAGTAGTACCACTGAGTCTGTAAGCAATGCTTCAGAACACTTGTTTTAGTGCAGCTTTGACTGACTGCTGGTTGTACAGTTTTGTAAACTGTTTTGTTTAAGCAGTTTTGGATGTGATGGGACACTTTTGAAAGTTAGTTGAAGAAGAGAGTAAGAAATGTGGCATCTGCATTGTGTTTCTGATTTCATAAGCTTTTTTTTTCGCAGAAATCAGGGCCATGAAGTGAGGAAGAGGAAGAAGATGAGTATCATTGTTCTTTCTCTTCAGTCAATTTTTGATGTATTGTTCAGAAGGCGAAGTAGATTGTTCAGAAGGGGAGGTAGATGTGTTGCTCTGCTGCATGTTAGCTTAGAGGGATTCATTTAGATATTTCATTCTTACCTGCATATTTGCTATTTTTCACCGTGAAACTGAACAAGGGAGAGAGGGACTCTTAAATTTGAGGACATCTGTTTGGGTGACTGATGGAGTTTTGATTTACCTGTAACATCTGGAGGGAGGTGGTGTGTGTGTGTTTTCTTGCATTGCTTAGGCAATATAGATAGATATTTAAGTGGAAGGGTCAATCTTGGAGTGATAGTAGGGATGTTTGGGGATTACAAAGGGCCCCTGATGCTTGGGGAAGAGTAGAGGAATCTACAGTAGATATTTAGAAGTAGTCTAGGTATGTTAGAGAGCTAGAGGATGTGAGAGGGATTAGAACCACGTCACAGGAATGTTGTAGAGGAGTTTCCTTGTATTTGGGGTCGGGGGTTTACCCCATGTCAGTTACTGTCTGTCACAGTACTTCAATACAAAAGCTAAAGGACTCGACTCCAAGCACAATTACTGTGCAACCGTGTGTCATTGAAAGTTCAGCATGCAGGGAGAGAGACGTGAATTCTGGGGTCACCAAAGGGATGCAGCTGTCCGTCTGAGGCTTTTGGAAACAGCCGGGTGTTCTGTGCCACTAGAGGGGGTGGTTTATCTTCAGTAACACTCAACGTAAATCCTTCCCTGTGTGTTGGGTTTAGAATTTGTCCTCTTGGTGTTAAGTCTCTCTAAAATACGTTTGGTTTTTATCCACCCTTTTCCTCCCTAAGCCTAAAAATGAGGGTGGAAAATTGTTTGTGGAAGCGGGGGGAAGAGATAGTAAAATATCAGGAATACGAAGCTTTAAATCTTTTGTTGGCCTTCTAAGTATCTGCTGACAATCTAAATGATTTGTATGGATGAGGTGATACATGAACCTGTCACAGCTGTTGAGTTACTTGATAGAATATACCTCACTTGTAATTATATTTGAGTGGATTATTATGTATTAAGAAATATGATTTGGCAATGAATTAATGTGGAAAACTGTTACGGCAGTTATAACAAGGTGCACAGATTCATGGAACAACTTGCCAGCTCTCATCTTTACACAACTTTATTTTAGATTTCTTCCTCATTTTTTTTTTTAGATCAAGTATCATATTGACCTGTTTCCTGGTGTAGAGTTTTGTCTGAAAACTTCAATAAAAATCTCTGCTGGGGAATTGATACTCGTTTTTGCAAAATCAAATATTTTTAGAATTGCTACAAAGGAAAACTCTTAAACTTCTCTTTTAAAAGGAATAAATAGTAATTTAGAATGACCAGTCTCTTAAATTGCCACCTTCTCCCAAAGCAAATAAAATTCTGTTGTATATTGACACTGATTGTTCTATGATATATAATTAAGCACTTTAATTAAACTTCCATTACATGCATGGGAATTCTGTAGAGTAAGAATCTGGATGATGTGTTGTGGATATCTGAAAAACCTGTAAATGTAATGCATGAACCTGATGGTTGGGAAGAACTCTGTGCTGATCTGGAATGTTTTCTTAATCCAGTTCCTTGAGTTGTTGGCTCCCTCTGTAGAAAGTACTTTAAATTGCACTTTGATTTCTCTAGGATTGTTTTATCACTTCTGTGATAAATATAGATATACACACATAAAAGCTTGAGTCAGATGTACAAAAAGAATAATTTAAGGTTAGCTACAGAATTTCTATTAAAGATTCCTCCCTCTGTATTTTTTTCTTCACTTTTCTGCGTGTCCACCCTTCGGCCAATTATTTTGAATTACAGCACCAATGCAAATTAGCAGTACAGAAATCAGCTCATGAAATTCTTGGTAACAAGCAGTCCTGCATAAAATTTCAAGAAATTAAGGTTCTAAATTATGGCAGAATTACTTTTGCCTTCTTTCATGGAGCAGTCTTTACATCTGCTTAAATTTAGAATCAAAAATTTCAAGTGTTAGTTTTAGTGTATAATTTCATTTTGCATCCTGCTGTTGGAGATGTTAAATAAGTAATCTGCACAATACTTGTACAGGGTGGTAAGCAAATTGGATCAGTATTTTAAAACTGTGCTTATATAATTTTAATTGAGCCTCCTGCCTCTGTTCGTGTTCCTTTGTGTGTATAGTATATTAAAGCCCAAGTTTGCTATGTAACTTTAAAGGCTCTATTAGAATAGTCTCTGTTGTTAAACAGCTCCTGGAAATCAGTGTCAATTCATTCTTGTATGGCACAGTGCTTATTTGATGTAAAATAGAAGAAAACAGCTATGGCTGGCAGTCAAGAACAAGGCTTATGTTCCTCTGGGGAACTTGGTTTTGTAGCCTGAGATGCTTATCTGAGGCTGTACAACACTTCCATGGTAGTGGAAAGGAGGAGTGCTGGAGGGGAAAGAGAAGGATGGATATGAAAGCCAGTGGAAAATTATTTTATGTATGTGGCATAGGAAGTGTAAAAATAGCTGCTAATGGATTGAAACTTCATTTGCTTAAAAGTTCCTAGTGTCAGATTAATTGTTCTTCTGTAGTCTTACTCTTAATCTCATACATTAATTTTTCTTCTCTTACCTTTGACAGAAGTTTTCTTGTGTTGTCTGCTTTGTTTAACATAGTCATATTATAAGTGGTACAGAAGAGACATCAAAAGATGCTTCAAGGGAAAGATGTTTTGTAATATTCCAAATGGTAATTCCAGCTCAAATTTCTTTGCTTACAGGAGCTCTCATAGTACTGGTTATTGAGTTAAATTGATCTCTCATTAACGCAGTTCCGAGGGGGTGGTGTGGGGTGGATGGAGGTTTCTGCTTTTACCAGGAGTGTCTTGGAGGCTCCAAAAGCCCACTCCAGCCAGTACAGTTGGGTACTGTGCAGACAGCTCTGTCCTACCCCAGCCGGTGTTCTGGCGTGTATCCACCTCCCCCCAGCTAGACAGCTCATGTGTTACCACGGTTCAAACAGAGGGCCCAATCGCATGGAGTTCCAGAGACACTTTATACCGAAGGAGTCCAGAGGCGAAAGAGGGCGAATGACCTTGTGAAACCCTTGTTATAGGGGCACCGGCCAGGGGGCAGGGGGCACAGGGGTGGAGAGAGGGGCAGGGGGGATACAGAGGGAGGGAGGGGTGGAGTGAGGGAACAGGTCAAGGCCAATGAACACAGGAGAATTAACATATCCAGGTGAGGTAACCTGGGGAGAGGCCATGTATTTTTCAAGGGGTGACTTTAAACAGCAGAGCTGTCCCACCAACGTATATCTGCGGTTTCGGGACCCCTTGGCTTCTTGGTAGTTCCCGGGATGGGCTCAGCTACCCCAACATCTCATAATAATTTCTTGCACTTTGACAATTTGTGCAGGAATAGGTGGACTGACATGAACCACCTATGTGGTTCTTCTGTGTAGTGAGCTAATGAGGTGGGGTTCCTCTGTTTTTCTTCCTGATAGTATTCCTGACAGTGATTACTGTTACTCAGTGTATACTCTACGTACCTGCTTTAAAGCAAGGAAATAACATTTTTCCTTTTGCTGCCTGTTGCTGAGCTCACCCTCCTGCACAGACTGAGGAGATAACTCACAGCCCTGCACTCAGAAGGTTCAAGTGATCTGAACTCCTGTAAAGCGCTTCAGCTTTCCACTCACCCAGCGTTCACAGCAAAGGCTTCATAGACAGCACAGGACGGTTGCCCCCTCCTGTCCTCCTGGGGTTCATTTCCAATAAATGCAGTTTGGGCAGTCAGTAAGACATGATTGTCCAGAAGAAGGAGACTTCCCTCACCACTTCTGTTGGCACTTTTCTTATTTTTACAGCACATAAAAAAAATGACGTTAACAATGTTTCAATGGCACTGACTCCTGGTATTGACAAAGTGAGGTGCTAATGCAGTAGTGACTGTGTGCGACCACAGATATTTTTGCAGACTGAGTTTTGAATATGCATAATGATTTTTTTTTCCCATACTGCAGCATATTTCTGTCACTGTAGTGGTTTCTTTCCAATAGAGAATGGGGTACAAACTTGTAATAAGATGCAGTCTTGTGCTGCAGAGCATGCAAAATCTCCTGAGATTGCTGCTTTTTAGCTAAGGTAGCTAAAGTTTCTGCGTCTTTATTGCACAGAAGTACATAATTTAGGATTGGACAAGATATGTCTTGAGAGTATTAATTTTTGTGTTATGCAATGTAGCACTAAACTTGAGATTTTTCTGAAATCTAGAAATTATTCATTGGATCTTTTAATAGTCTAGAAGATACATTGCATAGTGTCTCCTAGAAAGAGAATGTATTAAAAATGGCTGTGGGATGGTTTTGTAATTATTTGACTTCAAGCTGCAAGTTACACTGCAAGAGCTGCATATTCCAGAATAAAGAATGAGAATTTAAATGAGATTTTTAGTCCATTCTCTTACTGTATTTCTTACATGTATTTTTCTCCTGACCCTTTGGACATAGCACCAGAATCAGAATAAATGTGATACCCACTCAACCATTTTATGGAATTACAACGCTTTCATTACTTTAACTATACTGTGTGTGAAGGAAACCCTTCAGATAATCTTCTGTTGGTGGATCCTGTTTTAATTCTGATTTTATTCTGATTTTAATGACACCACATCAAAGCTGTTGAGGTGGAGGCGCAGTTTGAAAGCCCCGGCAAAGGGTGCCATCAGTGCTGGCTGTGCCAGCAGCTGAGGGGATGCTTTGAGCAGTAGCCACCTTGAAGCAGCTCATTGAAACCTGTTGTAAAAGGTGTAAAAATGTCCAAAGCTTTTAACCACTTGAAAGGACTTGACAGTGCACTGTTACCTTTTTGCTTAAACACTTTTAAGCTTGAGGTGATGGGGCTTAGCACTTTCATTGGGGCTCTTTAAAACCAATGAAGACAAGAAATGTGTATTTCACGTGCATGCAACTTGAACTTGAGATACACCTGAGCCAGGTGAGGGTTTGTGTGGGGGTTTTTGGTAATGCAGACCACAAACATCTTTCATGTTCAGATTGCAGTGTTAACTTACTAGGTGAAATTGCAAAACCCATAATAATAGTGTAATTATCTCTTCTCTGAATTCAGTTTTGTGTTTCGGGTTTTTTTGGTTTTGTTCTGGTTTTTAACATGTTGCTGCTATGATTATCTGAAAGATGACCAATGCCAAAGAGAATAAAAATCTTCATTATTTAGTTCTTTAGGGTATTTTATAATCCTGAGAGTAGATGGAGAATTTAAACTTCCAATATTTTTGCATTTTAGTGAAAAAAAAAAAATTAATGTAACAGAAGGTACACTATAACTGAATTTTCAAATGCAGACACATTTAATTTGACTTTTTAATAGCTTGAGACTTTTGTGAACTCTTAAGATTTTAAGAATAGAATTTATTTCTTGGTGGCACTTGTGTTTGCCTGCTCTGTTTAAATTAATAAAGTATGTGTATTTACTGTGTATTGTTTTTTCATAATTCTATAAGAGACACAGGATATAATGCCAGGGTTTTTCCTAAATAATCAGATAATGAGCTTTATTGTAGCATAGTCCTGTTGTTCTGACATTTGCGTATAATGAATAACATGGTATATATTTTTCCTGTCCTGGGACTTAAATTTTCTCATTTAAAGTCTTTTTTTAGTGGAACTCTTTAGAATTGACTTGCCAGAGAATTTCCACTGATGCCTGCTTGTTACCTTATTATAAAAATGGCAGAATGACATCAGATATTCCATTTCCAAAGCAGTTAATGCAGTATCACTCTCTTCGCTAATTTGGCTCTAAAAGTATCCTTATTTAGAGATGTAAGCACCACAAATAAAACATAAAATAAGCTGTATCGTTTGTTAGCAACTGAAAGAATAGATAAGTCTGTATTGCCCATTCAGTCTTTTCTGAGTTAAGCTTAGCCCCAAGAGTACCAATTAGTGCTCAGAATAGTGAATTCTGCTATTTTAAAGGTGGTCATCTATCAGAGCAGATTAAATGGCTTGTGTGAAAATAATTTAGTAGCTGCCCATTAATTGCCTTTCCTTTCATGGAACTGCAGAAAGAGACCTCAAGAGATCATTTAGTTTCAATCCCCCAATACAGCTAGAGATGCATCTTTGTCATTCCTGGCAGATATTTGTCTAGCCTCCTCTAAGGGTCTTTGGAAATAGTAAGATGTCATGTGGAGACAGTGCAATCTTACAACATAATTTGTAATGGTGTGCTGCTTCATTCCCACTGAATGTCCAAGTTTTCTCCAAGTTTTCTTGCAGGATGGAACAGAGAACTATTGCTTGTAACAGTGGAATTGGATGGATTACAGGATTCATGGGAATTGCCATGGGGAAAAAAGGCAGTGGTTCTAAGGAGGGGAGCCAGGGCAGTGCAGGACAAGGCTGTGTGCAAAGAGAACGTGCACGTGTATTTTTGCTAGGGTAAGGTTCTGTGTATCTAGGCACCTATGCACCCCTAGAGGCAAAAACATAGAGCAGACAGAGTAGCCTGTAGTGTGAGGAAAATATTGAGACTTAAGCCATTTTAGTAGTGTGATGGAAGAGGTCACCTAAAGTTGACCATCTGATATAATCAGGACATCTGGAAGGCCCTGCTTAGGAGTCTATGTGTCCAGCATGGATGTGCAGTTTTGCATTTGCAAGGAGATAACTTCGTTTTGGTTTCCTACTGCTCATGAATAATGTTGAAGACTTGCCAGGAAATATCTTCTGATCTACATACTTAAATAGCTCAATAATCATTGTATCATGTAGTCGTCTCTCAGACATTTAAATTGATTTGTTCTTGAAGCTTTGTACCAGATAAGATTGTAATTTTTACAGATTTGTGGCCAAAGCAAACAGAGAATGTAACTGGCTCTAAATTGCATGGGAAACTTGGTACACATTCAGAAGCTGTGTGCTTTTGTCTCAAAACTGAGACATTGAACGATGGAGCCATCTGGTTATTCTGAAGGGGGTCTGCTGCCCCAATGCTGTTGTGACTCTATGATCAGATGACCTTGTTTACACGAAGTAAACAGCCACTGACACACGGTGCAGCTTCTGTCCCCAAACCAGCGATCACAGATGGAGCGCAGCTGCTGCAAGGGATTCAGTGGTACCTTCTGGTCACATGAGTCAGCTGGTGCAGTTGCAGCTGCAGATGCCAGTGTCTCTTCTGAGCAGCTGAAACATGCAGACATTATACAGGCGAGTGCAGGGGTGTGTGGGAGGTGATGGACATAAACACCCTGTGCCAGTTAAGCATTTGAACCACCCTGCAACCCAGTGTGTCAGTCTTGGCCTGGCCTTATCTCTTTCACTGATGTCACTGGTTCCAGTTGTGAGGGGAGTAATAACAGAGCTACAGACAGTGATAACACAATGGCATTAATTAATTTCAATTACTTATTTTTATTATCTGTGTAAAAAAACCTGGATACACATACGTTCTCCTATCTTGCTTGTCCTAGATTTAGGTCAGTGGGATGTGTGCAGGCCCAGAATTGGATCATCAGAGATAGGGAGGCAGAATCACAGTCTTCCATTGTATGGGAAAAAGTACTTTGGGAAATTCAGTATTAATGCAAAAATATGTTGGGTGCTTTAAGCTGAAATTGAATATTTAATCAGGCTATGCAGCTCCAGTAGTTAACACAGTGCTTTTAAGATGTAGTGACAAGTTATCTTACAGATTTGGTGAAAACTTCTGAACTAACTTAAAGAATTTTCCTAAAGTAGGAGATCTTTTGAGCTAACATTTCTAGCACTCAACAAGAGTGATATATCAGTCTGTATGCATCAGTGAATAAGCCTACCATTCCCATCTGTTGACACAGTCCTGCACAGATTTCTTGAATTCAAAGAAAAAGTTTTGGGTTATAATTCCAGCAGTAGCTATGAGAATGTTTAGAAACAAACAGCAGCTTTGTTAAAACTTTGTAGTTTGTGACTATCCCACTTCACAATGAAGAGAAAATCATGCCATTATAGTTGTCCAAATACACATGTTAGTGGTTGATATATTTTATGAGAATCCTTCCGAAGCTGGAAGGATGTGCCTATGTCATGGTTTGAATACTGAACTATTAAACTTTGTGACTGTTTATTTGCTGTTTACTCTGATAAAAAGACACCCTGCAGATGTCTTTAAAACTAGTACTTTCTTCGTCTATTTCTGTTGTTCTGGTTATTGCAGTTGGCAATTACTTTACAACAGCCTTTTCCCCCTGTGTTGTCTTACGGGATTTCTTTTGGCTCTGCCACAGGTGCTTACCATGAATAGAGATCATCACTCTGGTCCCTGAAAATAAAAACTACTTGTTTTTCTGAGGAAATAGGACATCAAAGGAGTGAATAGAAGGGAAAAACTTAAATTAATATGAATTAAAAAACCAGAGGGAAAAACAAGCAGGTGTAAAATATACAGGGTACAGTTGTTCAAATATATTTTTTGTTGGGAAGGGCCAGGGTTGTCTTTTTGTTTGGGTCTTTAATTTTAAAGTATATACTGAGAAGACGCTGAATAATTTTCTGCCTGAAAACCAATAAGAAGCAGCCTGGTTTAGGTAAAAGTATTTCCAGCTTTCAGTGAATATATTGGAAGGTTTCAGTATTGGAATAAACTTGAATTACAGATGTTGCAATATTTACAAGGTGCACAGTCTTATATTTGTTGCTTTGTTCAGTATTTTTTCCCCCAGTTATTTGTATGTGCAGTTACTCTTTTCAAACTCTGTTAGCACTGCATTTTCTACCAAGATCCCTATGTTCTCGGGGTGCTGGCTGCTCAAAATACTGTGATTGGAAGTGGAAGTACCCTGCTTACTTGTTTTACAGTTGCTTCAGTGGGTTCACTCGAAGTGTTATGAGTGATGAATATCTTAAAGGGAAGATATTGCCACTGGATGGTGCTATTGTTATGTTATTTAACTTACTTTCTGTGATAATGTGGATGGCATGAAATCTCCACCCCTGTCCTCCAGAAAGATTTTGTAAAGATCTGCTGCAAGAAAGTCCTACCTATACAGGTCACAGTGCCCGTAGTAAAATAGGCATCCACAGCCTGTACCTTCACGAAGGCTGGTCAAAGATAATTCTGTCTGGGGTGATCTGTATTTGAGCTTTGCAGATGAATGTTTAATACAAGTTTGGATGACAGCCTGCCTTTGCTAATACAGTTGTTTTTAGGAAAGGTGATGTTCTTGAGGAATGGGATACATTTGAGCCAATCAGCTGTGTGAAATCTGCATATTCATAATACATCTAATTATCCAGAAAGAGATGCTGAGTTACTGAAATTGTCACTTTGAACGGTTTCCTAACGAGGGGACTGTCTTTTAAAACGGCAGGGGTTACATAGTTAGCTACCTATTACATTACAAAAAAAAAAAGTTTTGACTGTTTTATGCAAATATACCACATTACCTTGTATAAATGAGAAGGTAAATCAGCTTTTAAAAGCCCTTCATGTTTTTTTTGAGGGTGGAGAAAATGGATTCTTCTTACAAATTTGCATTTCAAGAAGTAAGTACTTGAAAAGATGTGCCTTCTTTTAAAGATTGCAGTTTGATAAGCTAGAGATGAGTGTTAAAATGGCTTTAGAAATTTTTGAAATTGATCTTTGAATATGTTATGAACAATTGAAAACATACTCCAATTTTCTTATAAGCTGGATTAAATTTTCTTTTTTTTGGTGCATGCTCTCTTTCCCTCTTCCATTTTCATTCACATGTTTCAATCTGTCTGGACCAATTGAAGTAAATTTTTTTCAGAGGCCTGGGAGAGGAGAGGAAGGAGAAGAAATCCCTAGAACGAAATAAAATGATTGCTGTTGTCAGTCCTGACTTCCGAAGAAATTATGAGATTTGGCAAGACACCATCTTGTGTATTTATAGCCTGTCTCTTTTACCAATTGAGCTGTTCTATGTCTGTCTTCTAACAACTCTTAAGCTCAGTGGGCAACATCAGAACCATATCTGACAGGGAAGAAAAAATGTGTAGGATAAGAACTTACTGAAGGTCTCAAGCAAGTTAGTGGCTTGATAAAGAAGAGAGTTGCATATAGGGGAGGGGGAGGTGGAACACAGACATGTTTTGCTCCCAGCAGGATCATGCCTGCTGAACTGGAACAGCCTATGGGCACTACCCAGTCAACCACAATGCAGGGAACCACAAATCAAGAGGTCCTCCCTTTTCACCAGCCCAGCAGCTGGGTTGGAGGAGGTGGGGAGAAGAGTGAGGGTGAGAAGGTAGTGTGAAGGGACTTGAAGGACATGACAGAGAAGTAAGGCTGTTGGTATAGCAAATGTAGAATATGCGTTGTTAAGAAACCAGGCTTCTTTATTAGGAGCAGTTTTACCTTCAGCAGGTATATTAAGAGGCTGCTTCTTGGATATGCTTGTTACTTGCTGAAATCAGAAGCTGTTTGCTTGCTCCATCTGCACCTGAAAGACTAGTTTGTTTATGATACATCTGTCCTGGAGTTCTAATTTTCATTTTATTACTTGAATTCTTTAATATGAGAGTCGCTAGCTTTTCTTTTTTTTCCCCTTTTTTAAAATTTCTTTTTGTTGTCAGATGACCTGCTCCAAAGTCTCTGTTTTAACAGGCATAGATTTCAGTCTTCTTCTGGTGCAGTTATTTCATATGATTGATGTTAATTTTTCTCTTTTCTGGCTTAATCCATCAACTCTTTTACTGTGCTTATTTTACTTGCTGTTGTAGATGTTAGCCCTATCTAGCACAGACATAGTCAATGGCAACTTAAACTTTTGAGGTAACAGTAAGTGTACGGTCATACAAAGTAATGCTATATATCTTGAATTCTCTGAGAGAAGGCAATTCTCTTCCTAGAGCTCTGATCAAGAAAAGGGTTGGAATAAGGCAAGATGGAATTAGGCTGTGAGGAGCTGGGTTGAAGTGTTGACAGACTATTTCTGAGAGAAATCTCGGAAAACATTCGGAGTCTTAGGGATATGGTGGAGTACTGTTGGGTCTAAATGCAAATGCTTGGGGCCAGGAGGTGTGCAAGAGAAGATGCAGGGAATCCCTCCTGGAAGCTGAAGTGCAGGAGTTTACAGGGAGTTGACCAACATACTTTGGAGCTTCATATGAAAGTTATTTATGACAGTGATAAATGATATTGATCTTACACTTGGAGTGTCTGATGGGCTGAAGGTTGTACTTACTTGAGGCAGGTGATCGATGTATAGATGTTCCAGGAGGTAGAAGTTGAAAAGAGATGCAAGGTATTAGACTAAGTATGTCTAGATCATTATCTAAAAGGATTATAAATTAATGGACCCATTTCTCTTGTACTGAGGTTTGAGAAGAGATTTAATTTTACTTGAAAATCACCTTTGTTATGTTTAAATACTTCAATAGAATACGTAACTCTTCCCACTTGATACAAACAAATGGATAGCTAGGTCCTTTTGGTTTTTTTTGAATTTCCACTTGACTAAAGGTTTTAAAAATTGCTTAGCATTTTAAAGGACCTAAAATGCTTAAAAGTAAGTGAAGATCTTGATCAGTGACAATTTTTCCATGTACACAGCCTTGTAAGCTGGATGACTCCTTTTAGTGCGATGTATTTTTTTTTGTCATCTCTTGAATACCTGAAGGTGATGTGTTTCTGAAAGAAAAAATGGCAGAATTACCTTTGCATTCTTCTTTGTGTCCCTCTTCCTGGGACAAACTGAGATCATCTACAAGATCAAATACCTGCAAGAATCTGTGTTCTTGTAACTGAAAGTTGGAAGTCTTCTGTGAGTGTTTATTGGGCAGTGTCATGTCTCTGTGAGGTATTAATGAAATTTGATTAATGTATTTTATTATTCCATTGATCATGCTTTATTTCACTTTTTTTTTTTTTTTGGTGGGGTCACTGTAAAATAATGTGTCACTTCACAGTGGGGAAAAAAGCTGACATTATTCACCTCTTTAGATTTTTTCAAATTCTTCTTGTCTTACTATAAGCTCAAAAATGACCAGACCATACAAAAAAAAGCATAAATTACTGGAATGAAAATTCTGAATCTCTGTAGCTAGGTATGTGATTCCAGATACACCTAAGGGTTTTTTTTGTATTATTTGGTCTGCATGTGGAAGAGTCATTATGTTGTATTATGTGACTGCTGCTATGCTGTCCAGCTTCTGTATGAAATAGTGAAGCAGAATGATCCCTTGTTTGAAGGAGTATGAAATCCTAGGTACATTCCCACATGGAGTTCTCATGTTAAGTGTGTCATGGGTCTGTCTCACTTAAATTCTTATTACTAGAGATTCATTTTCTGAGTGTAATGAAGTAACACATCACAAACTCATGTTTTAGTCAGTGTGACTGTGAATATAGATAGGGTGTTCAACAACCAAGATGTAGTAGTAGCATGTCTTTTTTTAAATTTATAATGTGCAGTAGTCACGATAGATTTTCTAAAACAGATATTGTTTGAGGGCATCCAGCTTCATTTGATAAATAAACACAATTCTTTAAAGATACCTTCTGTCCAGGCCTCATGTTTTTGGGTCCAGGGTCTTTGTAGTGTAAATTTATGAATCTTCACTGATTATTAGAAGTCCCTTCACCAACCTTTTCCCAGTAATCCATTTATTTCAACTTTTCTTTCCCAACTATCACTTCTTTTTTTTCTTTTTTCAAGTCCCTTATGTAACAGCAGTTAGAACTCAGGGTTACACCTTAGTGCCCTGTGTCACCTCTTATGTCTTGGGATACTATTCAAGTGCTCTGTCTTGTAAAAGTAAGAATCCTTAATGGATACATTTTAAGGAGGGTGAAAACTGGTCTTTTATACTGCTCGTCTGATTTTTTGTTTTGGTAATATATCCTGGTTTCTTCTTCATCTGTTCTCCATATACCAGTTATGTTAAATGTATAAGCTGGCTTTCATTTGTTACCTTGTTGTTCCACTCTCTCTGAAAGCTGGAATTGCTGGAGTTGTCCTGTGACTGGTCCTGTCTGGGGGAGCTCTGTCTTTCACTGTGGGGAGACACAAGCACAAGTAAAAGAGAAGGGTGGAAATCTTGGCATTCTCCCAGGAACAGCTTGCCACTTCTGCGTTAAAAACTTCAGTGTTAGAGATGTTGTCCCAGACTTGACAGCAGCCTTGATAGGGAGAAAATCCAGACTGTTGGAGAGTGGTTTGTAATATAAAAGAGAAGCTCATCAAGATCAAACCAGTCTGGAAGTTTAAGGCATGCAAACTGATCTGTGATGAGGCATGCTGAAATTGGTAAGAAAAGGTTGGATGAAGGAATGAAAATCCTACAAACAGTATCTTGACAAGTATGAAACAAATTATTTTTCCTTGTTAAATTCTGAATAAACTTAGGCAGGAAAGGGCATATGCAGATGTTCAATTTTGCATTAAACCCCCAAAGATGCAATGAGAGGGAAGAGTAGGGAAATTTCTCATATTACATCATGACTTGTCTCTTAAGTACTTGGCGTTATTTAAAACAACTTTGTTGAATTGGATGAACTTTGATCCTAATGAGGACCATTTGATTGAATTAAGTGCAGACTTCAACTGGTGTTTATCTTGAAGAATTGTTTGCAACTGTTATATGTGTATTTAAACTATCTAAAATTAGTGTATTTAGTGTATTATAGGCTGATATGCTAATTTCTGTTAGCCAAGATGTATATGTTTACTGCTTTCCAAACTGTGCTTGATGTTTCAATTTCTTTTAGCAGATAGAATAATTCATTTGGACTTCCTTCTTCTTCTTGCTCTTTCATCATGCAAACCTGGTTTTGAAATGAGGTGGTACAGGCTTGGTCTTCAAGGATGCAAAGTAGTGTTGGCCTAATCCTCTCTGGTGCTGGTAGAGTGGCAGTCATTCACTCAAAGTACCATACCTTGGGGGAAGACACTCTACTATAACCTTGGCTCCTCTGTGTAGTTCGCAGTGAGATTATAGCTGGTTTTGGGAGGTGAGAGGAAGTATTGTGATTATCTAATGTGTAATGCTACCTATAGGTTACTACAGCTCTGGAAATCAGACCTAAAATGCCACTGTTGTTTGGTTTTCTGTTTAAGTAAACTATAGGTTATCTAAGTCAGTATTAATACATAAATGAAGAATGCTTAATTAAGCTGACTCGCTGCAGTTACATACAGGAATAGTAGTTGGGAAGATGGATGTTATGTATAATCCTAAAAACACAGCAGGAAATTAGCCTTTGAGGAAAAGACCTTTAGTTAACCTGGATGCTGTCTGGACAGATGGAACTAATGTGTTCTGTGGGTGCCTTGATATTAGTGTCTAGTTTGGGTTTCCTCTGCTTCTGAATTGAATTTTTCACTTGTCCCCACCTATTTCACTTGACTTCTCACTGTAGAGTGATCTGTGAGCACATAAACGGAATTCTTTTTGGACGAAACAAAAAAGAAAGAATGTTCCAGGAGCATGCCTTATCTGCCTCAGCTGCGGTGAACTCCAGCTCTGGAAGCAGGCAAGAGTCAGCGTGACAGCTGCCCTGCAGTACTTGTGCAGTGCATCCCTCCTCCTAAAGCCAGCTAATTGTCTGGCTCCATCATGGCTCCATATATAGGAACCTGAAATGAGTTTTAGACTTAGGACTTCTTGGGGCAATGCACTACTATCCATGAGCTATCTGCATGCTTATGTCGGCATTGTTAAACCTTTCAAATGTGGGGCTACTACTGCTGCACTCATAGCTGTTAATGCATTTGAAGTTTTTATCTTATTTGAAGAATAAATAAGTGAAAACATGGTGACGAGTTCACACTATTCTTGGAAAAGAATTACCACCAACGCTGGATTTAAGAAAAGAGAAAAATCAGGAGTGCACTGGAATGCATGTACTGGCTGTTAATAAACTGGCTTGTTTGTTAGTTTAGGGATGTTTTCATACAGGTAAGATTTTACAAAAAGTTTGCTCTTCACAAATTGGATCTGGAGTAGTAATAGTTGGTTGTTCCTCTTTTTGCAGTTCAAGTTAAGTTCTACATTTAGGTTTAGCACAAACTTTTAAAAGAGACGGTAATATCACTGCAGGATTTTTTTGTATCATTTATTTTTTTAATTTCATTTGCAATGCTTAGATGTCAGCATAATTGCTGCTTGAAAAATCAATTAAGTAAAACAAAGTTCACAGATATTAAATGGCAATAGAACATGGAAAAAATTGTTGGGAGTAGCAAAGGAAAGAAATTGTGTAGTTGTGTGTTTGTACTACCCAGCTTGTGAGTGAAATAAGCAGCATTGTTTGGGAGTTACCACCCTCTGACTCTTGACATACATGAGAGAAAGTGGTGTGAGTTTGGCCAGAAGGGAGGAGGAGGTTGTTAGATGATGCCTATACTGTCCTCTCTGAGGTTTGCTTTTTATTTTCATTTTCTTGTTTTTCTTTGAAGCGTTTTAAATCATCTTCAGCTTTCTTGAACTGATCGACTGCTAAGCTGTTTCTTTGGGATTGGTTTTGTGACTTCTGTTTTGAAATTAAACTTGAGCATCTAGACTGAGCCCTGTTTCTCCAATGTTTAGGATTTGAAATTTTTTGATGACTGTTCCTCAGCCTGAAATGGTTTTGGGTTTTTTATGTGTCTTCCAGATCTTGAGTTATCAGTGAGTTGGATTTTCTGGTGGGTATTCTTATTGTGTCACTAGTGAGAGAGAGAGAGAGAGAGAGAGAGAGAGAGAGAAATCAGTTCTATTCTTAAACTTCTGGAAAAAGTACCAATGTGTCAAATTGTTGGGAGACCAGGCATGAAAAAAATGACCTACTTCTGTGGATGAGAGAGGCTTGACAGTACAGATAGTACATGTGGATCACTGTGGTGAAGAGCAGCACTTTGACCTTTTATGTGCTGCCCATGTACTAAGTTTCAAAGGTTTGGACGTAGAGGCATGTGTCTTGTTGGTTTGTTTGGGGTTTTTTTCTTAAACTTTATAGTTGAGCATTCTTAACTTGTTTGAATTGCTATCATAGTCATGGTGTGGTCGTTGTAAAATTCATTTGTTAGCCTTTTAGAGGAAGAATGTGCATGCTTATTGTAAATTACATGCATCAAATTGATTTGAAATTGGACCATTAGTTACATTGACTTAAAGTGCCAGAAAATTGATCTAAATTTCATAATTTAAGAATGGAGCTAGTTTCTCTTACTTACATGAGGATGATTTATTTAGAGACTAGCTGGAGCATGAGTACTTGTATAATAAAGGAGATAATGGAGTGACAGTAGTGTTGGGAAAGAAGTAGAAGGGCTATCACAGTTTGTTCAGGGAATAATTTCATTATAACCTATTAAAAATCAAAGATACCTGAATATTTCTGGAGTTCTTGTTAAAGAGTGTTTCCACATATGGTCACATTTTAACAATTGCATTTCTTTCCTTTTTTAGTATGCTTTGAAGATTTGGTTGGCAAGCACTATGTCTGTTTAATAAAGCCTTCACAATAAAAGGCTTTTCCACTTGTAATAAGTGAGAATGATATAGTAGCATATTAGATTCAGAGGATGCTGATTAGGAAAATTAGGAAGTTAAGCATACTGGAAAGTTTGAAGAGGTGTCAAATACTGGAATTACCCCGAGAAGCAACAGTTGGGGGATGCATGTGAAAGTAAAATTTGAACTCTCTTTTTGTTTCTAAACCATTACAACTAATGATAATATTCTGAGTAAACTGTTAATCCTGTGACTACTTTGTGGAGCCAGCAAATACAGTTAGGCCATGTGGAAATGTACACTGTTTGTGTTTTGAATCAAAGTGAAATTGCACAAACTTACAGTATAACAGTCTTCAAGTAACCTAAACAGCGGATTACTGAGTATAGGTGACACTGGCAAATACTCTTATGTTATAGAAAATTTTTAATCACTTGAGGCAGGTAATTCTGTTACCTTGGATTGATTAATTAGTTGATGGCAAGAAGTATATTCATTTATTCATTCGTGCATTCATTCTTGTAAGATGTGACCTCTGATCCACAGGGTTCTCTTAAACTTTAGATGGTTTTTTGTACAACTGAATTTGAATGTCTTGGTACCGAATTTTCTCTTACTTGTCTTAGATTCTTAATGCTACCAAGCATAGAGCTGGGTTTGTGAAGGTGCCCGTTATGACAGGAACTCGTGCCATAGGTAGTGCTATGCCTGACTGAAGCCAGAGCTTTCCTAGGGCTGGGCTACCTTGCATCCTCGGTTAATGGTTGTGGAAATGTGCAAGGAGAGCCTGCGAACCAACTATTTCTGCTAAATATTTTTTTGGTGCTGAAGGGTACTGGTGATGCATATGCTTTGAAGTAGCTTCATATCAGCTTCATCATTTTGGTATATGATTTTGCAAGTGTCGTGTTTTTTGACATGGGCTAATTCATTATTATCTTAAACATAAAACTGATTTTGTGTTTGTTTGGTGTGAATGGATTTGCTGGAAGTTCTCATAAGTGTGCAAAAACTAAATCAGAACATTATGATCAATTGTGGTTATTCCTGTTGAGTTTCACTATAGTCTTAATACCTTGCAAATGCACAGAGCAACAGTGGTACTAAGCTATGTGAGTAAATAACGTGGATAATTAAATTACCTGTTAGCCTATAAAAATATTTTGAAGGGACCAGTACAGAATTTGAGAGCAGGAGCGGGACAAAAATGAAAAAGGGCATTTTGTACCTTACTGTGTTTGGGTTATTGAAGGTAAGTACATTGATTCAGAGAATTCAGTAATATGTGTGCGCTGTCAGACACGTTATGGCAGTTTAAACCTGAAACAGTTTTTGAAAAAGATCAAGATGCACTAATTTTAACTTTTCCAAGCAAAGTTCAGCAGATAAAATGAAAGAAATTTACAAAAGCAAGTGAAAATGGGAGGGAAAGTTGTTAGTATAGAGATTGAGTTTAGTTTTGATAATGAACAAATGCTGTAATTATTGATTATAGTAGACAAGTAGGTCAGTTAGTTAATGTGTGTGCTTAAATTTTATATTTGTCTAGATTGTATGAGAAAGATGGCAAGTACTTAGGTAAAAATATTTTCTTTAGATAAAAATAGTGGTAACATATTTTAATTTGGTAGTGAATGAAGCAAGCATTAGGAGAGGGAATGGAGAGTACCAATGATTGTCCTGAAAGCTTTTTGACGCTCCCTTTTGGGAAAGGAAGTGAAATCTTGCAATTTCAATGAGGATCAATTTCAGCAAGGTTTGGTGCATTTCCCTGCACTTCATATCACCCCATGCCCTTTTACTGTTTTCACTTCAGTGCAAAATTATTAACTATTTATGCATTCTCTTTCACCCATATCTTCTCCTGTCTCTTGGTATATTGTGTGCCCTGATTTGCAGGATTTCAAGGATTCTAATATCAGCAAAGTTTGATGCTTTCCCCCTGCACATCGTGATATCCCGTGTCATTTTATGTTTTTCACCTCAGTGCAGGATTTTTTTTGTTTTTAGCATTTCATTTCTTCCATTTCTCCTGTCTCTTTCTTTCATTTGCTCCCTTCTGTAGGGGTTTCAGTAAGGTTAATTTTGCCAACTTTCGCTCCTTTGCACTGCACCTCATTTCATCCAAATCCATTTGGTTGTAGGCACTCCATTCCCAAATTTATTTTTTTTTTTCAATTTCATTTCATTTGATCATATCTCCTTGCCTGAATGTTTATTACACTTTCTTCTCTGATTTCAGGATTTCGTTTCCTTTCTTGAATGGCTAAGATGTAAAAATGACTTCAAGGTTTTGTTTATATAGTGAATGCATCTTTTAAAAAATTGCATTCTAACTTGCATTGTGAGTAGTGCCATTAGTAATGCACATCATAGAGGGACTTGACAATGTATGAACTGGTGGATTATTATGTCTTTGTTGTTAGCATGCAAAATAATGAGCATAATTACTGTGGCAGTGTACTGAGGGGAATGTACAGTTCTTCCCTGTCTGGGCTGGAGTTAAACCATCCAAAAGAGTTTTAAGCAAACATGGAGGAGGTCTGGTAGCAGAGTTGCTGCTGCTTATTTGTCTCTGCTGCTTTAATAAATGCATATGCTTTGTACGCTTTTACCTTAAAGGTGTTTTGGGTTTTTTGGAGTGGGTTTTGGTTTGTTTTTCATTTTTGAGAGTAATAATCATCCTGTTGTTCTCAGTCTGGCAATATTGTGTACTGACTGAAAGGATTTGATGTTTAATTGTAGCAGCTTTGTAGATGTACCCTCTTCTGTTAGAATGGTCTATTATTGTAAATTAGTATGAGCAATCTAATTGCTTAGGAAATTCAGGGTAAAAGGTTAATCAGCAATTTAACTTTCTTTGAAAGACTTAGCTTGTTATGATTTACGTGTCTTGAAGAACTCCTCAGGCGTTAGTTTGCACGCTGTCTAATCTGTGAGGATGTCCACCTGATCTTAAGTTAAGCTTTCTTGATAAACCAAGTACTTCTATTTTCTGTTTTACATTATGATAACATAAATTATCTGTAATAAGCCATCCTAATTAATGTTGGTAAATCTAGAGCTCTGCTCCAATTACACACTAATCAATTATACACTAATTGAATTCTACTTAGCTTGATACAGTGCATCATTAATCAGGTTCAGATTTAATACAACAGATTTACTGTATTAACCAAAAAATTAGTGCATCCAAGTAGGGGAAACAAAGTAAGTCAGTAGGCCAAACAGTGTACACAAATGCTTTCTTATCAATAATGTGTTACAGAAGATTTAATTTTTCCTAAGGGAAATATAACTGAAACTCGTTCTTTGTGAGCAGATTATTGTTATGAGTGGAAACCACTGATAATATAATAGATTTAAGCAGATCATGGTGCTTGTTCTGAATGTTATAACTAATTATTTCTAATACAGGCAGTTGCCTCAGTTCTAATGTTCTTTAAATGGTTAGTTATAAATTACATGTGTAAATTCTGCTCAGGGTTTTAAAGGCTTTACCCATATATAAGTCTTCATAGGAGTTTGACCTATCTGCTGCCCTTACCAGTGAGACAGACGTGTGCAAGGAGCTGTCTGCACGCTGTCTTTTCCCACTCCTTGTGCTCCCACTCCTAGGAATGACTGAAATCTGCCACCTGGAGACTCTCTAAAAGTTTGAGTTGCCGGGTGCAGTTCCCTTGAAAAGCAAAGGGGCCACACAGAGCTAATATGGTTTCCGAAAGGTCTCCCAAATAGACATTAACCAGACAAATAGAAAATTCTTCAAAACAGAAGAGACAGCCCAGCTAACAAAACAAGGTCTGCAGATGAGGTCACTTAAAAACCTCTGTCTCTCCAAAATAGTTGAAAAGGAATAAGGGAGTTGAACAGGTATTTCATAAAATAACATACTAGGTAGATCTTAAATTGTGTAATAAATGAAGTTAAATTTTCTTACTCAGAGGACAGTATGATAAGTTCTCAAGTATGTTTGCTGAAGAAAAAGCAGGAAGACAGTTAGGTTGGGACAAATATTTTAGAAAGCATTACTCAAAGACAGGAATAAAAGAACACATGGTTAATGGTTGCTATCCTCAGGACTGCTGTTATGGATAGGATCCATGTTTGCGAAAAAAGGGATTTGAAACAATGCTTTTTTTGTAATTCTGCCTGTTCAGGTACAAAAAAAATCATGACCAGGACTTATTTTGTTTTGCTGTATAAACTCTTGGTTTGTCAACGTTCAAGGTTTCTGCTGATACCATGCGTATATTACATTCTTAAATCCAGATGGTTTGCAATAAGGGCTTGGGAAAATACAGTTATTTGTCTTCCAAAATCTTAAGTTGAGGTTTGTATGTGATGCCTTGCTTGTCATTGCCATTGCTGTTGCATTCCTGTCCTAAAAGTTCAAAGCACATTAAAATAATCATGTATTCAGATGAACAGCAGTTTCAGTTCATTTTTTCCAGGAGATTTTCAGGTCAGCCTTTTAGAGCTCTTCAGTTTGCAAAGACTTCATTTAGCTTAATAATCTTTGCCAGCCAAGTTTGATTTCTCTGTTGTAGGATCTCGAACTGAAAAAGGAGGTAAGAAAAGGTCTTTGAAACTTCTCTGAATATTAAATACTTCATGTCTTCAGGATGTGTCTTTGTCCAGTGATATCTTATATTTACATTTTGTGGATATACTTTCTACAAGTTAAGTTAACAAATGCATAGTTTATATCAATTCCAATAACAATGTCATAGTTGTATATGAAACACAAGGGTTTATTTTTGGGAGTATTTTTAGTGTGGAAATGCCTACTCATTATCTCTGAAAGTGATTTAAAGTAGTTGCCTTGTTTTACATTAGAACTGACCATCCACATTTATACAGGCAATTATTGCCTTCTCCACTAAGGTGACAGTAGCTGTCAGCTGTAGGATTGTCTTAAGTTCTGTAGTTGTGGTAGCAAGTGTTATCTCCATGGCCGTGGTCTTTGATAATATGATCATACACTGTCTTTGATGTAGAATTGTTCAGAGCACAAAAAGAAATGGAGGGTGATTCTGAAATGACAAGATGTCCTTGTGCATCATACACTGTGGCAGATGGAATATGTGAATATGAATTAAAAGAGAGAGAGTGAAAAGTTTACAGGTTCCTCTACAGCAGAATTGAAGAATCTCCAGGAAGACTGATTTCTGGTCTTCTGTGTAACTTCTCTAATTTTTACACATGATGCTTTTTTCTTTTCCAAGTGTTTGACTTGTGATCTAAATATATGCACACACACATACAATGGGTTTTGTATATATGCACATACACATACTTCTTTCTGATAATTGGGGGGTTTTAATTTTTATTATTACTTTTGCTTTTGTTATTATTCTTGTATGAGTTAAAAGTCAGTAAAGTGATTTTTGAAGACTGTATTGGTTACCTCTGTATCAACTTCTTAGATAATATTGAAGGATAGCATCTTTCACTATTGTTTAGTTACTAGAATGCAGGCTTTAAGTACAACTTGCATTTGGCTCTGTTTTGACAATAGTAGTTAATAATGTATGGTTTTTGTTAAAGCACTGTTGAAAAAATATCTTATTGAGCCATTTGTGGTGTTTTTTTTAAAGATGTTTAAGATTTCACATTCAGTTTAACTGATCACAGATGAAACTGTAAATTAATACCTCATGAGTTTTACTGACTGCAGGGCATTGTTTGTGATTCAAAGCTGCTTTGTTCCTACTCACTAGGAAAAGACCCTGTTCAAGCAAACAAATTAGAGTTCACCATGATATCAAACTGCTTATTAAAACTGAAGACTCTGATTTTGAATTTTGTATTTGATGGTGACTTTTATTATAACCTGTTAATAAAATATTTTTTAAAGCATGGATTTTTAAGGATTTAAATAAAACATGTAAAATTGGTTTAATTGTTGGTTTTAATTCACCTTGGTTGAAATTTTGTACTTCAAGGTGAGAAAATGTAAATTGCATCAGTTGAACTTGTTTTTTGATGTTTCCATTGCTACTGACTTGTATATAGTCTTGACACAAATAATGGCCCTGTTGCAGAAAACCTTCAGTCATTCTTAGCTAGAGAGAGTTAGGATAAATATGTGGTTTTTCAACATCCTTTTTTTGGCATTCTCTAATGTCAGAAAGCATTTGTAGGGAGGCTTTTATACCTTTACTGTTTTTACAGAATTAATGAATAAAAGTTGGAGAGGGAAATAGTTTTGCACAATTTGAGACATTCTTCCTATGCTACCACTAAGTCAGGAGTTTCTGCTAGAAAAAAATAGACTTTGCCTGTGAACAGAGTGACATATTCAAGGTTACAGGAAAGTCACCCACCATCTGTAAGTACTGACGCTGTCTTTAAGCTCTCTGCTCAATAATGCTCTGTGTATCACCTCACAAGGCCACGTGTACTTCAAAAACTAGATTTGAAATGTGTTTGTATTGGGTACTGTTGCTGTAGTGTGGCAAACACCAGACAGCCTTGGGCATAAGGGCAAATGTGTTTTTGCAAGTGGTTCAGCCACACTAACATTAGTGTAATAAACCCAAATATTCTCAGTAATAAAGCAGTGTCCAATGGTGACCAAGGCCGCTTAAAACAGCTGAAGTGGCTCATGTTCCTCTGCTTGTAACAAGGTAGTTACATCACATCCAGTCAGTTCAAAGGCTTAACTACTAGTATTTGAGACTAGAGGGAAGGACTGTGAAGTGTAGCAAGCATTACTGAGTATTTGTGTTGAAGAGTCATTGTTCAGCTGTCCATATTGTTTCTAGAAATTTCTTTTCTAGAGTAAACTCAATTTTTTTTCAATCTTTTCTTAAGAATTGATTTGTGAAGAAAATGTTACTGTCTAATTAGTGATAACTGTGAGACAGTTAATTACCAGGTAGCTATGCACAGGTGTTTTGTTTCAGCCTCTTTCTAGACAAAGAAATTAACTTTAGCTGGTCTGTGGCTGCTAAGTTCCCGCGTGGGATTTTCTGTGTCAGGAAATGGGCCCATGTGAGTCTCATGAGGTTCAATGTGTCCCAGTGCAAGGTTCTGCACCTGGGTTAGGGCAACCCCTGGTATCAATACAGGCTGGGGCACGAAGGGGTTTAGAGTAGCCCTGCCAAGGACGACTTGGGGTCATGAGCAGATAAAAAGCTGAACATGAACCTGCCATGGTGGGCACACAGCCCAGGAAGCCAGCAGCATCCTGGGCTGCATCAAAAGCAGTGTGGCCAGCAGGTCAAGGGAGGGGATTCTGCCCTGATTCTCTGCCCCTGTGAGACCTTACCTGCAATGCTGCATCCAGTTCTGGTGTCCTCAGCACAGGAAAGACATGGATATTGGAAGGGATTAAGAGGAGGGCCACATCCTTAGATACAGTCAAGGTGAGGTTGGCCGGGGCTCTGAGCAACCCGATCTAGTTAAAGATGTCCCTGCTTATTGCAGGGGGCTTGAACTAGTTGACCTTTAAAGGTTTTTTCTAACCAATGATAGTCTATGATTTCACGGTCCATCATGTATTTCTGTACTTCATAAAGAGAGATTAATTTTTTTTCAGTCCTAAGGGTAAGAAGGTAAGTTTCTTTCTCCTTCATTGCAGCCTTCTTGGGAGTGGAGGAAAATTCTTTAATGCACATCTCCTGTGAGAAAATGCTGCCTATTTGGAACTGTTCAGCACATAGCTGGTAGGATTCTGTGCAACCTAACAGCTGACCATAAGCTTCTTAATAAGAGCGTGAAGAGTAACACAGGGTGTCACCAAACACATTTTGTTGGTGTTGTAGTGGCAGGGTGTATACAGACAGGGGAAGTCAAAATTACTTTTTTCAGAGGAAAACTCAGTGTTGTCTTACTTGTGTCAAATATTTGTATTTTTCCTTTCAGTCCATGAATTATCTGCTGTGAAATTGGCCTTTTTAATGCTGTGTGGAACATCGATTTTTGAAATTATTTATGCAGTACTATCCCCTTGTAGCTTTTCTGTAACTTGTGATTTTTTTTTCTTCTGTTAAGTTGGTGCCCCTCTGCCTTGCTCTGCCCTCTCCAATTTATTGCATATGCTAATTTCCCCCCCACCCAAAAGGTGACCCTCTGAGATTGTGCCTATGGAGTGCAGAGATGGACTGAATTGTCATAGGCTGTGGGATAAGTTATTTTTAGCTGTTGGCATTTCAGGCTGGAACACTTCATTCTGTCGTGCTTGTTAATGAGTCATCTGGAGAAAATGGGCTTGCTTTCAGAGAGGGTCTGTAGAAAATAATAATAGGCTAATCTCTGCAGGATATACTCTGTCAAGTAACCAAAACTTCAGCTAGAAAATGTGTTGAAATGGAGACTAATCTCCCTGTAAGAATAAGCATGCACTCACTATTACTATTGTTGTATTATCATTTATATGAAAATCTCAAAAACCAGAAAACTTGGAAAAAAACTGGCAACAGTATAATAGTGAAACATTTTTGAGGAAGAAGGTTAATTGAAAACAGTCACCTTTTAGAGATACGGAGGAAAATACAGTTGCTTCCTAATTCAGAATGTCATACTTTCTAAAATTTGAATGTGCTACCTACTGGAGGAATCTCCTGAAAAGATTCCTAAGTAGAGGAGCACTTTATAAAGCTTGTGCTTTTGAGAGAACTCCAAATTCATTAACATGATATATTATTTTTAGGGATTAACCAGCATCTTTGCTTTGCTCCCTACTGAAGACTATATATTTTTTTTTTTCTGTGTACAATTTGTAGTCTCTCCTTCAATATCTTCCCTCAAGGTTTGAAAGTTTTGTGTTGATATAGCATGGGAGGCTTTGTTTTGGAGATGAAAATATCACCACTTACGTACATTAAGTAAAAAACTTAATGTAAGAGTAACTAATCAAAGCTGTTGATATGGTTGCTTTGTTTTTGTATTATTGAAATTCTAGACCTTGGTAGTGCAGATGATTCATTTGTTTAAAAAAAAACCCAAACAAATATTTAGGGCAAACTGTTAAAAGACAGGATAAAAAAAGACTCCCAAACCCTATTCTATAAGGGAAATGATTTAAAGAATAGCTTGAGTATCAAGTCTTTTTGTCACCTTTGGTACTTCTAATGCCACTTACCATCTGTAGGGTTATCTTATTTTGTTTACACATCTTCCTCTTGTAAAGCATATTACATGTCGCAAGACTCCTTTCTGTTTTGGTGGCAAAAGGTTTCCTTTAGAGCTAATAATTTTTACTCTCTATTGATTATTTAGCTGTTTGGGTTTCCTCTTGATTTATTAACAGAGTACTGAGATAAAAGAGAATACTTTCTCTTACTTATTGAGGTAAATATTTTTGCATTATTAGCATGTGTTGACCCTTCAATGCCTATTGTTTTAACCCATCTTCTCATATTGCTGCGGTCACTCCACAAAATGCTTTAAACCAAACCAGTGTAAGGATTCTGGTATTACCAGTGTGTGCTGCTCCTGATTAACCCACAAGGCTTGGACTGGGTTAGGCAAGATAAATTATTTTACCTTTTAGAAACTTGGCAAATATCTACATTGTGAACACAGTAGTGTTGCGGTTAAAACAGTTGGGGAACCTATAAATAAGCTTGTGTAAGAATCAGAGTCAGTTTAACTGCAGTAGTGTGGAAGTTTTTTCCAACTATCTGTAGGTGACTGTCTTAATGTATATTGAAGACAGAGCAGTACTGAGAAATAGGGAGGATAAAGAGAACTAAACCAGAAATATCTCGTAGTATTTAGTGATAGTTGTGCTCAAAGCAGGGTTTTCTGCACTCAGTATTTATTCATGAGGAAAATTATTGCATTTCACTGCATGTTAATAGAAGCTTTGAGTGGGTGCATACTGTCTTCTTGGTCTACTTATATCTCCTGATCGATTTTTAATGTTTTCCTGGTTTAAATGTGTGAATTGGCTGCTAATTTAAAGAATTTAGAGTAGTGCAAGGGTTGAAGAAAAATAGATGTTTTACCAGTGTAAAGCATTGACATGAACCATTTATATTATTGTAACACAAAAAAATTGGTTTAGGTTGTGGTTAACAACCGTCACCATTATCTTGGACTTCATAATAAGAGAGAATATTACTTAGGTTAAATGTTTCTTGATCTGAGTGATGCATGGAAACAATTAATTTATAATTTAGTTTTGAAATAGCTCTGTAAAACTTTCTAATATCTTATTGGCTTTCAATCGGAACTCAAACTTTGCACCTGTATTTTTTACAATTTTTATGTATTTACAGATAAAAGTACAAACTGTAGAATTTCTATGGTTAAACTTCTCTGTCTACCATGTGTGAACTATGCATTTTTTTGTGGTCTTTTTTTTTTTTGTCAGTTCTTTGCAGTTCAGTATGATTTCTACTACAGCTTTAGATAATCCAAATTGCAGCAAAGATACGGTCTAAGATCTCTTGATGACTAAATATTCTTAATATTAAATATTCTTGGCAAGTACTTTACTAAGTTAAATAAATTTTCACTTTGATGTGAGCTGGAATAAGTTGATGCTTGTGAAACAGGAGTTTCAATTAGCATTCACTAAAGGTTTATTGACAGTTAACACCTGGTCTCTACTGTGCCAAGTGGGAAGCAACTATTGCAGTCTCTTATATTTGTTGCATAATTAGGATTATGATCTCTAATTTGCTTTTAGCTTTGTAAATCTTACTTTCAAAATCAGTTAGTGTTACTTTTGTTCCTGCATTTTTATTGTAGATCAAAGATACTGATGTTGAAAGGAATAAGTTCACTACATTGTAATATGATAAACAACTTGCCCTTTCACTGTTTAGTTAGCAAGTAAATTGGGATGTGAAAAATTTACTGGTAGGTCTCATAAAGCACATATTCTTCCTCTGCTACTTCTGAGAAGGAAACAGAAAATGACACTGGTTTTTTAGAAGTAGTACTCTTGTACACAGGCTGCTAGGTGTGTACTGGGAACATCAGGAACAAGTGTAAATGTTGTAATGCTGCTGAGAAATAACAAAGAAAGTGACCTTGTTCCTTAGTGCTCCAGAACAGGCTGTGGTGTATCTAAGGATGAAGAAGGTAAATGCTACATTCTTTTCCCTGCCTGCAGTTTGTTTTGATCCCTGTTGGCTATGCGTAAGGGCAGGGAGCTGTTTCTGCCTACAGTGTTTTGCAACAAATACTGTGGTGAAAATCCCTACATGTATCCACAAAATATTTGAGTCTTGGCTGTTGTTTTGGAAGATGTTCTTTCAAAAAGACAGTGGGATAAAAGCATGCAGTAGTAGTGAAATATTGAACTGATAGAAGTTCTTTATAATAGTGTTCTTGATTACTATCCTTAGATGAAACTTCTTAAAATATTTTAATAGAGGGACGGATGTTATAGTAATTCTATATTATATATAGATTTTAAGGTTTGAGAAGGTACTCTATGTATCTATAGTGTATGTATTTGTAGTGTTTACAGACAGAATCAGAAATGTGATCTTTTAATAATCTAGTGGTATAGGGTCTGGGGGTTGTGGGGGTTTTTTGTTTGTTTTCAATTTCCTACACCACTGTAGAATATCAACAGAAAAACTTGCCTTGTGGCTGATACTTCTGAGTGTAATTGTGTATATTTTTGAGATAATGTGAAGGATCATATCCAGATAATCTGGAAGGGGGGAGGGGGGGCTTTTCAAGAACACTTGCATAAATTTGCCTCTGCTGAAAAAAAAAAAAACCTTTGAGAAATTTCTTTAAATCATGATCTTAGAAGCTGATGTTTTAACCTTACATTTGAATGACTGTTACTTCTTCCATCTTGTTTCAATATGCCTAAATACAAACACATGTGGAAAATGTTCTTTTGGCTTTTATCAAACTGACATTTAAGTGCATTTTTTCAACCTCACTAACATTTGTGGTAAAATATTTCAAAGCTATGAATCTTGCAATTTGCCTATGCATTTTTTTCTTCTTTCATATATTAACATTTGGTACTCATAATCCTAACCTGGTTGGAATTACTGGCTTTTTTCATTTGGTGT
The DNA here is from genome assembly GCA_013397795.1 of Orthonyx spaldingii. Classification (NCBI taxonomy): domain Eukaryota; kingdom Metazoa; phylum Chordata; class Aves; order Passeriformes; family Orthonychidae; genus Orthonyx; species Orthonyx spaldingii. Next base: position 606,200 of record VZTJ01003210.1, read on the forward strand.
TTGTTTGGATGAGGTGATTAGGAAAATACTTCATGTGAAATTCTAGTTTGTGGCAGTAAATGCTTCCATGAAGAGTCACCGTTCTGTGAACTTCAGTAAATAAAGGAGAAAAATATGATGATCTGCTCTATTCAATTGTGGCAGTGATATTCCTAACAAATGTAGCTTTCTGTTGTGTTATGTGTCCGTGGTGCTAACTTGTCTGCAATACTTCCTTCTTAGCATGATCTGTTCTTCCCTTTCACTCCCCTACCCACTCCCAAGTTCTTTAATTCTGTGCCAAACTAATAAGAAGAACTAGCTCTGCATAAAGTCAGTCATTGCCAAGCAGCTGTTATAAAGTTTTCTCATGTACCTCTGTGATTGTACCTCATTTCAAAAGGGGATTTTTTGCTCTTTCAGGTTCAATTTTAAGTAAGACCAACAAATTATATCTGTATCTCAATCTTAATTTGTTATATCTCAAAGAGTGGGGATGAAATTGTTCACATATATAACTATCCTTTCTACAGTTTGAACTTTGAACACTGAGTCGTACAATTTAGGTAGAGAAATTATGTACACTTTAGAGTTAAAAAATGTGACTTGCTTTTCTTTTTACCCTTAAAATATTCTCCCTTCTACTTCTGTTTAAAAATAATACTCCCTCTTTTAATTATTGTGTTTGAATCTTGAGACTAGATCTTTTCCTCAAATGTAGATTAGATTTTACTTAGGATGAAATTATGAGGGCTTCAGCTTGCCTGCTAACATTGACCAGGGAAGGTTGTCTTTCAACAACATGTGCCCCATCTGCCTGGTGGTGTGGCTGCCTGCATTGTTCTGGCATTGGCCCAGGCTGTGATGAAACTGAGAATGTGACAGATGACAGGCTTGCCCAGATGTACGCATAACTACTTCTGCCATGCCCTGCAAAACAATCAGGGTGCAGGTTTGGCATTATTTAGTTGTTTGTGTTGGTTTATTCCTTGAGGGTTTCGTTAAAAGTTGAAATAATATTTGGTGTTGTTTTTGTAGTTTTACTGAGCTTTTAGTATTAGTAAAACAGGTTATAAAATATGATGCTTGCTCTCTTACATACTTTCTTCTTTAATTTATGAAGTGATTTCATAGGCAATTGGACACAGGTTACTTAAATTGAAGATTTAAGTAGATTTTTTAAAAGTGCAATTAAAAGGATCAAGCATCTAACTGTCAGCCTATTAGTCTGGTTCTCCTCACACCTGAACATTTAAAGCTATTGCCATGTCTTAATACGAATACTTCTTGCCAGTAAAAATAAATATCTGGCAAAGGTGTCAGAATCACCATTTATTTTGATTTTTAATTAAAATCTAATTAAAATTCATCCAATACCTTAAAAACATACCAAATCCTTGTTTACCTTCTTCTCTAGAGGTATCAACAATGGCTGCATCTCCAGCCCCAACATATCTTCAAAGAAAACGAGTTATAGACTTATGTGCAGCTTGCAACCTTTTATTGATTGTTTAAGAGGTTTCCATTTTAGTGGTTTTAAAGATTTTTATAACACCAACCAAAATATACAATCCACTGAAAATACTTAATTATTGTTATGTGAAATAACCTGATTTTTGTCTTACATTCAGGCTGTCATTATCTGGTTATCTGGCATTCAAAAGGGCAAAAATTATTTTTCTCTCCTCTCTAGCTGCTTTTGGCAGGTGAATTTTTTTACTTGTAGCTCCTGCTAATGTGTGTTATTGAGTACATCTTAGGTGATAAGCAGATATATCAAAAGATATCCAGGGCAACACACCCTGCTGAAAAACAAGAGATTACTTTTACCTATTTCTTGCAGATAAGTAGCTTCTGACATATGCATCAGGAATGTTTTTTCTGGTGCACTTTCTATGTAAGATAGTTAAATGCTGATATTCTGTGGCCATTTTACTCTTCAAAAAGGTTTTTTTCTGGTAGTTTAATATAAATTATGTCATAAAACTTAATAGCATTACTTGAATTGCTTTAATTTCCCTTAGTGTATCTCCATTGCCTTATGTTGTCTGCTTTTGGTTGTAGGGAATGGTTTTTATATGTTTATTTTTCTTGTCAGTTTGGTTTTGGAACCATGGTGAGCCATACATGAGTGTATCTGTTGCTGTGTAACAAGAATACAGTCCCAGCTCCAAAACCCTCAGACTTTGTGTATAAAGCAAGTTTAGAGAGACGGGTATTGATCCACGAGAGGATTGCCAGTTATTAGGCTGGAGAATAGCCTCGGGAAATCACACAGCATTGCTGATGACTTTTTTTGACATTATGGTGAAAGATAGTTTGAAGGAAGATTTAAAGTAGTTTTGCTAATAGTCATAGAAAATTCTAGTAACTGGACATTGGATGATATCATGGGTTAGTGAGAGAAAAGCTATTTTTGTTGACAGCTTTGTGCCCGGAGGCTGTTGTAAATCTGAGCGTACCGAATGAAGGATGGTACGTTCAGTGCATAACACTTTGAAGGGCCCTGAAAATGTAGAGAAGTGACTTCTGCTTGCAGTGACTGGGAAAGGGCTATGCAAGAGCTGGGGCAAGAGGCAAGAGCTGGTCAGAGGCGTGGCTGACACAGATGATCTTTGCAGGTGTCTGAAGGGATTAGATATTGCAGTGAGTGCATTTTTCTCTATAGTATGGTAAATCATGCTTTTTAAGAAGTGCCATGAGAAGGAGCAGTGTAAGGTTTACGCATAGTTTAGTAAGAGCACACAGAGAAAGTGGCTGGTGGTGTTCGGGTTATGAATGGTCTGAGAGTCAAATGGTGGTGAAATTGTCAGAAGTGATATTTACTGGGGGGGAAATTCTAACAGCTGTCTCCAGTTTGAGGTAATGGTATGGCATATGTAAGAAGAGTCTATGCCTTCTAAAAATAAGCCTCCACCTCCTGTAATGTAAGGAGCTGTATTTTGTGAAAGAAAAGGCAAAAAGAGATTCTCATTCTTGTTTGTGTTCTTTTGTATAATAGCTTCTTCTACTACCACCTTATAATTGTTTTTAATAGCCATTAATTCTGTCAAAAGTGAGGCTACTGAACAGCCTCACCTTTCAGTATCAAGTCCAATTAGGGGTATATTCACTTTTGAAAAAGGGAAAAAATAGCAACTGACAGAAGTGTTATTGCCTTTACTATAACTGAGCAAAACATTAACATATCCTCTTTGGTCAGTGCTAGAGGTGATCAGCAGTATCACAGCTGAAAACATATGCTACTGCAAATGCAAACTTAGTTTTGTTAAAATACACTTTAATGTGATGGACAAATTCATGGTACTAAAAATAAGGGCCCCTTTATATGGTGCCGATTGTGGGATTTATTATTCTGTTATTTAAAATAATGGTATGTTGCTAGGTCAGGAAAAGGGTCACGGTTCTCAGATACAGAACAGCCTTAAAAACACTCAGAAAAACCAACAACTGCAGAACGTGAAGCAAAAATAATATTCAGTCGTGCGCATAAGGTTCTAATTTTCTTGAATTATCCTTAGTGTGATAACAACTTAATTCCGAAGCACACACAGCAGCTCTGTTCAGCATTCCTGAGCCTTGGAGCAGCTTCTACAGTTGAATTTCCTTCCTTAAATTGAAAGGTTTTCTAAAAGCAAGCCCCGTGTTTCGGAGGCGTGCTGGAATGAGTCTTCGCTTTGCAGGTCAGGCACACAGCAGACAGTGACAAAGTCTGTGTTCCCACACTGCCTGTGCCATCTGCTGACATTGGAAAAAATGTCCACCTAACTGTTCATCTTAGGATAAAAAACTATCAGCATTCTGAATTTTGAGGTCATTCCTGATACAATTCAGGCGCTTGTGGATTAAAAGAACAGAATTTATATTGTCCTTCTGGTGTGCCATGGAAAATGACCAGTACAATTTAATTTTGTTGCACCTGTATGAACTTGTTATGTTTTCTATAACAGATGTTTGGAGATGTTGTATGCACTACCTTACTTCAAAGAAAAGGAGTTATGTCTTTTTATGTTCAGTCTGAAATAGTGTAACCATCGTTACATTTATCGTCTTATTGTATTAAGTAATTGTAAAGTAATTTGTTCAGATTATTTCTCAGATTACATAGCTGTCACCTTGAAATTTTTGTAATACAGATGGTGCTTTATGGCAATTTCCAATTTTTTTCCTCCAAATTCAGACATTGCCTGTTTTATTCTTCATTTGAACTACAAAATAATTATTTAAATACATACTTACCTAGATGCAGAGCTGCCTAGGTAGGTGCTCAACTGAAGTATACTGTATTTATAAGTTTTAACATGTCATTAAACAATGTGTACATGGAAACTTTTTGAAGTTCCTTTAGGTAAAAGAATTAAAATATCAACTTGCATGCTTATAGATATATAAGAATATAAAAATGACAATGTGATTTGCACAGTACATACTCAATTTGAATGAAAAGGCAAAATGTCAAATTAACAAAAAAATATTGCCAAAATACTTAATTGGTTCATGATGGTTTGTCTTTGCTTGAAAAGCAATTGTTAAGAGACCTGTTGGGTTTTGTAATTTTTGTTCCCACTTTCAGCTACTTGTTATCATTTGAGGTTTCAATTGCTTGATATAGAATTGGTGGATAATTAGTAGTGTGGATAACTGTGAAAAGCATATGTAGTAATTTAGTTCTTGATTCTTTCTAATTGTCTGCCCATTGGTAGTTCACTACGGTAAGTGGCTCATTATTCAAACACTTTAAATGGAAAGTACTATAGAAAGAAAAATGCTCTTATTAATAAGATGGTATTGACAATAAAAACCTTTTAAACAAACAAGTCATTATTTGACAAATCTATCTCCAAAGCTGTTGTTCATGTAATGTAAGAAGATTGGGATTGTGAGGAGAAGAGAAAGGGTAGGGTTGGTAGATAGCATTCATCTTGTACTGTGATTGAAACAAGATGTCACTCTTTAAAAAGGTGCTAAAGGTAAACACAAAAAAATATATTGGAATGCATCTAACTGGGCAAGCTTCGTTTGTTGAAGGTAAAGTTAATAGGTATTAAAGGCAAATATGTGCTATAAATCAGGGTCATTGAGGTGATTTTGAACCTCAAATCTGCAAACAAATTGTACAGTAAACATTTTGACTTGCCTACAGGAGTACTTACTTCTGAGTCTAACATCTGAGGTTGCTAATCCTGCTGTTTAATCCACTCATTTTGAAGTGTGGTTGGAATGTAAAGGCATGATGCAGTATTTGTGCATAGCCTCCCTGCAGTGTCCATAAACCCTTCATTCCAGCTCCCTTTTCTACAGCATGTGACCAGAGAGGAGATTGGTTCTTAGGTGGTTGTATCCTCTGATCAGAGATGTAACATATATCCTAGACGACAAACAGTGCCTTACAGACACTGGGTCTTAACCAGAATGTTTGATCTGAAATAGGGGGTCAATACTTCTCTTGAAAGTTTAAATATTTGTTTTAATATTCAAACCTAATATACTACTGAATGTTAACAGAGAATTCTATATTTTTATAGTGTTACGGCTTGAAGGATTTGGAAGTTCACCTGGAGACACTTATCTTTTCTGTTATCGAATTTTCTCACATATTACTAGATTTGTTCGTCAAAGTTCTTCACCTGTCAAAATATACTATTTCATATGAAATCTTAAAATATAGCACTATTGTTTGGGTTAAGTTAATTTTGAACTAGGCACCAGATCTCCTCAATCTTTTCTCTTAAGCCAGAAACAGAATGTAAAATTTAATGAGGTAGAATAAGTATCTGAATGTCTTCATTTATGTAATTTTTCTCCAAGCATATATTTTACCAATCTAACAGTTCATTGCAGTCAAGCTTGTGCTCCAGATAATATTTTTCCCCTGATTGTTTACTCCACTTGCAACTTTAAGGTGAAGAATTCAATTTAATGTCGAATTTTGTATTGTGATTTGGACAAACTCTAAAAAGATGTTTCCAGCTTGCATCATGTCCAACAATTAATGTATGTGAATTTCCTGTCTTCAAATAACGTAATGTCATCTACTTCTGATCTCTGTGACTTGTTTTGGGGGAAAAAAATGCAAAGTTTAACTTTCTTCTCTACCTTTTCTCAACAGATTCGAAGAACTTGTGAAAAAGTTCAAAGTAGAATATCATGCTGGTGGTTCCACTCAAAATTCCGTTAAAGTGGCCCAGGTTTGTTCTTCCTTATCAAGAATTATTGATAATTTCAAGTGTTGTGTTTGAATCTGCTCTGTGTTGCTCTGTCATGAGCACTTGTGAATCTATTGCTCAGACTATGCTGATGGTGTTGTATATGACTTGTTTTGAAGTTGTGCTCTTTAGTCTTTTCACACGTGTTCTGTTGAGGTTATAGCTACAGCTACAGTGCACGAGGAGCGAAGAGCTTTGTCAAAGATGTGCGCGGGAAGGAGAAGAGGCAAGGCCAAGGCCCCTTGCTGCAGTTAGGAATCTCACACTGAGAAAAGTTGCAATGACAGTGGTTAAAGAGTGAAGTTGTTGAATCTCCGTGCTTAGAGATTTTTGCATAACTTACCAGGATGAGTCCTTTCGTCGGGCAGTTCTAAATTTGAGGCTGTCCCTGCTTTGACTGGTAGGTTGGACTGGAGACTGCAGAGGTCCTGGCCAGCCTGCATTGTTCTGTGATTCTAACCACATTTATCCTGCAACAACTTCGAAGTTTGTCCATTAAAGACTGAAACGTAAAACTTTCTTTTATACGAGAATGTTTCTGGCTTATGGGCATGATGAGCAACAGTAATGATGAATTTGGTTTCAGGTATATTAGGTTTTCTATAACTAAAATATGCCTTGCATCACAACACTTTCAAGCATATACCTATGTGCATATTTTTATATTATGAGACATGTAAAAATTCTATTTAAAAATACACAAGTGGTACTTAGAACCTTCTTGTTAATGGTCCTGGCTTACTAACTTTGAGGCTCCCTATATAATTAAAACTGACTGCCAGATAGCATTAAATGCACATTTGGAAGAAATAAAATTATAATCTAATAAAGGTTGCCCCCCCAATAAAAGGAAAAAAACATCATTGTAATTACTGCTCCTTTCTGCAAAAAAGATTTTACTTCTTTACTAGAGTTTTCATTTTCTGAAACCCCAAGTGTCTTGAAAATATTTTGGATTAAAAAAAAAAAAGTTGCGTATGTTCTAATGTGTATAGTATTGTCATTCTGCAATGGTTATGTTTTTAAAATATAGCCCACTTTCTGAGCTTTTTTTTAAACCATGTGGTCAAGCCAATTTTTTTGCTGCTGGTAGTTTTGAAAAATCTTTTCATCAATGGAACTCAAGTTATTTAAATAATTTTCTGTCAGTTATCACTGTTGCTTGACCTATGAGGATGGTGTAAAGGTGGCGTCTCTCATGACATTTGACTAGAGCTGAAACCTTTTGGAGGGAGTTCTGCAACTCTTTATTAATTCAGAGTCATGAAATTCTGCTTCTGTTGCTGCATTTAGATTGGGGATAGTTAGATGCAAATGTAAATGGTAGACTCAGAGTTTTTAAATTTCAAAATGTTCAAAGAGCCCAGGATTTTATTTCCATCTCTCCTTGAAGTGATCTCTATGGCGTCAGCTAATTTATTAGTAAACTATGTTTCATTCTTTAATTGTCATTAACCTATCAGTCCAGGTATTGTTCAATAATTACATGTGAAGTACACAGAACCCATATAGAGTCAAGGAAATAGGTGAAATTTAAATCAGTGAAATATAGATATTTCTGTGTCAATGCTCCTTTCTTACACTGATTAGGTTTTGTCAGTGAACTTTTCCTTTATCTTGGCTCAGAGTTGGGAGCCTCATTCAGCTCCAGTTGCCATCTGGAATTGTATTTGTCTCCAGAAGGTTTGTCATCTCCTAGTTTCTGTTTCAAATATGACTGAAACTTAAACAGTTGTGCATGAATAACATAACATCACTAAAAGACTTTGAAAAGAGAGATGGGAGAGTGAGAGAGAAGAAAAAAAGTGAATTCTGGAAATCTTGAAAGAAGCTGTTATTCTGTAAGCTTTAGCAGAAGGAAAAAAAAAAGTGAGGATAGAAAAGAATATGGTTGAAATGTAAACCAGAAATTAAATTAGAAATTCTGGAAGAGTTTTTGCAGCAATATTCATCAGCTTACTGGAGAGAAAGTGTAAGTAACCTTAGAGTGAGCGACTTAAATACATATTAATTTGTTGAAAGTGATGGAAGGAAGTAAACACTGATTTGGTAAGCTTGTCTGGTACTGAGAAGTAAGGGAGGAATAAATAAGTTCAGAGTGCTGAGGTAGCCACACTCAGAGTGAGTGTGGATTCTCTGTGAGGAGATGTGGGGAAGAAATCTTAAGAATACAGCTGTTATTAATATCTCAACATTATGTGAAAAGCTTGAAAAAGTATGCTATGAGAGATAAAACCTAAAAGACTTTGCTCCAACTGTTTAAAAGTTGATGAGAAATAATGACATATTAAACAAAAGCATCCTTGGAAGCCTGACTACAATGAAATACAATTGTCTGAGTGGAATGCTTGGAAGTGTACAAATGGCCTTGGAAGTCTGGCAAATTGCTTTTTTAAAAGTTGAGTTCTGAGTGGGAAAAGTATATTACTAAGGAGTTTAATAGGAAAAATGCAACTGAAAATGATTGGATTAAAAAAAGGAAGAACTTAGGAAGCAGTTCAAGCGGGTATGGAATTGCTCATTTCAGATAGTTGTCTTCTTTAAGAGTCAGAAAAGCAACACTAAGTTGAAACAAAAATACCCAAAGGCAAAATGGGTGGAGAAACTTTAGAATATATAATGTGTTTAAAAAGGAAAAATGAACCTGTCGTATGCTTGCTTACATGGTGTATGGTGATCATCTGGTGATCATCTGCTCATGGTGTATGAGCACATCATCATCTGTTATACGGGCTCATATATTTTGGATGTTTCCTTTGTACCTACAAAGGTAGCATCATCTACTCAAGGAATGCGCTCTCTCTGTATCTGAACAGGATAAGCCACTTTCTTAAAGCAAAAAGTCTTAGAAATACTGAATTTGTTATGTGTGAAAAATTTGAGATGGTAATCACAGAAGGAGGCAATAGGAAGAAGTTCTGAATTATGAAGAAAACTGGGAAGAAAATGAAGCTTAAATCGTGGGGTTTGGAACTAAAATTTAAAGCGGCCTCAGCCGTAAAGGAAGTGAAGATTTTAGAAGTTTACAAAGAATTAACCAGAATTGCAGTTAAGCTGTGAAGAGCAGAGTTAGATTTTCATTTTTTTTCTAGCATGTTAACAGAAAGGAAAGATGTGAAGTGCAGCCGTGAAGAAGGAATTTGGCTGGTAAGGTACGAAAGGGAATCTTGGTATTTTTTCAATGTTGTCTTGCAGCAGAGCAGAAGGAGGGTGTGTGGCACTCTGAACAGTAGTTGGAGAGTGTTGTGAAAATCAGAAAGCTGAATGTTGGCCCTGTTGACTGCCCAAAGCAGACATTATGTGGACAGCGTATCTCAGCAGGGTCAGAGAAAGAGAAAGGTCTGGACATATGAGGGACAACAGAAAAGATTTTTTGTAGAAATGCTTCTAATGAACAATGGAGAAATCATAGTTCCACAAAATGAATTGGGGAAACAGAGTCAAATCATTCATTAGAGGGAAAGCTCTGTGAAAGGAAAGGAAAAAGCAAAGGAAAAATTCCTCTGTTGCAGAAGAAATACAGAAGATGTTGGAGTAAACATTGAGAGGATGGAAGATAAATGACAAAGGGGCCAAAACTCAGAAATATCACACTCTTCAAAAGTGTGTTATGTAAGCATCTTTATAATACTTCTTCAGAATACCTGCAAATGGTGAAAGAGAGTACCAAGAACAATGTAAAAGTATTGAAGGGCAGTACTGAAGCTTTTTATGGTCAGGTTTTCTGGAATATTAAAGTTGTTTGAACTGATCCTGGAAAGAGTTAGAGAATTGTTATTATCATGGCTTGATACATGATATGAAAGGGGACAGGGAGGGAAGTGATTGATATATTCCAGAAATGACAGTAGCAGGCATAAAAATGGAAAAGATAAAATAAATGAGACAACAGTTTAGTCATTGCTTAATGAGGTTAAATTAACAGCAAATTATGCTTTGGAGATAGTAATTCATATTAGGAGAGTAATGGTGACAGAAAGAAGTGAAGAAAGTGAAAAATGTGAGAGAAATGAAAAAACTGAGAGAAAAGTTAATAAGTAATATAGAAAGAGGGAAACAGTGTAAAAATCCCAGTGTTGCTCTGATTCTGCATTCCCTCACTGTCCCATCCTTGTCCCATCCTTTCCTTACCAATCTGCTTTCCTTTTCCACTCTGATCTTTCTTGGGTGTAAATTTGTTCACCTGCACAAGAAAAGATGGCTGACTATAACAGATGGAGTCCTTAAAAGGCTTTAAGGAAAAGTCTTATTGAAGTATCTTTTTGTTTGAGATTTTAGTACTCAGTGGAAAAATACAGACAGAATGTGAAAAATATGAAGAAGGTAAAAGGAATACCAAAGGGTTTTCCTGACTGCAGTAAAATACAGAAAACAGATGGAGTCCAGATAATCAGTAAAAATGCAGTTAATGTGCACCTAAAGGTACTATATTACTATTAGACACAGTTGTTGGAATGGTTTTTCTTTTTCTTAACCCACCAATAGGACATGTTGATAACTCTGCTGGGTCAAGTTTCAATTGATCAGGCATCAGTCATTAAAAATTGGTTGATAGTACTTTGGAAAATGAGGACTAGAGAGGATGACTGAATTGTAATCCTTTAGTTTCTGGAATAGAAACCAAAGTTTAACTTGCCCATTTCCTTGGCATTAGAATTATCTTTTTATATTAACTTTTAGTTTTCCTGTATGTTTGAAGTTGTGATGCATGCTTAAGGACAAGAAGTGTAGGGGTATCAAACTGAAACTCCAGTGTGCTTCTCTGACCTTTACTTGTCTCATTAAATTTTGGCTTTATATTTAATATATGTGACATCTTGCTTTAATCTGAGCTCTTGCAGTCTCTCCAAATGATTGGATCCATTATATTAAATCTATAAAATATGCATACATGTAACTGCATGCAGTTCATAAATAATGTATTGTTTTAGGGTTCTGCCAACAAACTAAATTCAGATTCGTGGAGACAGTATTTTACTACTACTCAGCTTCCTTCTGTAATTTTAGTTAAGCCTGTGCCCGTCTAACAACAGACATTGATTTGGAAGGAAAAAAAAAAATCTGATTTTTTTAATAGGGCTCATGACTTTAAAGTATCTAAAGCAAATAGCTTACATGTGCAGAGAGGGCAAGTATTGCTGACCAGGCTGTATTTGCATGATTTTTATCAGCATTTCTTTTACTTTTGGAGTGCTGAGGTTAGAACTGCAAGAAGTAGTCTTTGAAGTTTTATCTTTCTAACACAAGTCCTGGATTTCAAGTTCAGCTTGATAGAAGTTTATCACATGGATTTTAAACTACACAACCTTGGCAACAAGCAGCATGTTTTCATTCTTGTTTTTCTGGAAGTCCTTAACAAAGAATGCCACAATCTTCATCCTCAGAATGAGTGCTCTTGGTTTTTGTCCTATTTCTTAATGACTTATTTTTATTCTAGCAATCTAGGTGTTGCTATGGATCTAACTGAGCAGCTAGAGAGTCCTGTATTCTATTGTTTATTCATCCTTGGTAGAACTGTGAAATTCTCATTACATAAGTTTTATTACTGCTGATGCCATGTGAGCTTGGAAGAATGTAGCTTGACATGTTTCAAGTTGCATTGGTAGGACTGGTAGATAAAGGGAAAATGTAAGTTGGAGTTTTTGGGAAGCTTTCGTATAGATTCTCTTGGGAATCCACAATAATGTTTTTATAATCACATCTGAGAAAATCATCATAATTCCCTTTTTCTTTTTGCACTACTTCTTGCCATCTAATTGTAACCTTTCAATTTTCGGACTGTACAACATTTCTGGGAAAAGCCTACGTCCTGACATTAGATACTTTAAAGAAGTTTGGCTTTAAACTGGAGTATGTGTTTATTTACTGTTAATAAAGTGTTGATTGGAATGACTTTTAAATGAGGGATAACATTAGGAGAGAATAATATGCTAAATTACGTTGAACTTTTGAATTCATATCAGGGAAGTATGGCACTTTTTTCAGTATCAACCTCTATTTCAAGGGCTTTTAAATTAATCCCAATTTTTATTCTTTCATTATGAGTAACTTGTTCTGTTAATCTAAAGTGATTGTGCTTTTTAGCATTCTAATGAACTCATAAGTTTGAGAATTTAGCTTTGAAAAATGAACAAATTTGTGCTTGTTTGTAAAAAACAGTGTGTTTCGAAGGCTTAGAAGTATTTTCAATTTTTGCTACTTGTTATATGAGTAATTAGGCAAACCTTGAATTTATATTAAACACGTCTAACTACTGGATCATCTCATGCTTAATCTAAAAATAATATGTAAAATTAAAAATTTATCTATGAAGAATACTTGCAGGTGCAGAACTGCATTTTAGAAGCAACATGAGCTGTAATCTTGTAAATATATAAGTAGCTTCTTTGCAACTGAGTCCATGCTTTTAAAATTAAGTTTATATGCGTTTGCCAAGAAGTACCCTTGGCTAAACAGTACTTTATATATGTCATCTACAAAATCCATAACACAGGGATCCATCAGTCAGTTAGTGATTTCCTCCTCACTCTCCTATCATTCTGTATAAATGGGCACATAACTAATGAATTTAATCTTTTGTGAAACTTAATCACTTGTGAAAATTTCTGGATACTTCTCTACTAATTACTAATTGCTAATCTACTGCAGTAGATTAGACTAAGGCATAGCAGGAAGCAAGACTTTTCTCAGGAGCAGGCCTGAAAATGCATTGAGCATGCATAACTGGCTCGGAGATAATAGAAAGGCTATCAGAGAGGTTACCCCAAACATACTCGCAGTTTTTTCATGTTGAGGTAACTTTGCAGGGACTGTCATTTTTGTAATGAAATCAATCATGCCATCGACTAGAAATGTTCTCTGTTCTGCTTATTGTGTGCTTAAAATCACTTATGCAACAAATAGCTTTCTCTGAAAACTGTTTCTGGACTAACACTGCAAGAAAGTGCAAGTGAGTCCCCTGAACAACTTCTTCCTCCTGCTTAGTGAGGCATAGAACATTTAGCTCTGTATCTTTGTTGACCAAAAGGAAATAGGTAAGTTTTTTTGCAAAGAGAGGTAGGTTTGGTGCTTTCTGAACCATTTGGACCAGAATGTTAAATTCCTCAAAGTTAGTTTTGGCCTTACTCTTGGTATTCCTTTAAGCAGCTTCATTTTCATTCCTTAAGCAGCTCCACTCAGATGGGCTTGGTGGCCCCAGCAAACATGTGTTTCCAATATTTTCAGCAGTTTAATCCAGCCTTCAAGAAAATGTACAAAAAAGTTCTCTAAACCATTTTCTCTTTGGTATGGTTTATTACATCTAGGGGTAATAGCCTTATCCTCTCTCTCCAGAAAAAAGTCCTGAGGTGTGTGCTTCTTTCCATGCCAGGTCTCACATGTGTCTGCCATCCTGGGGTAGCATTCCACAATGGGGTCTTCTGTCAGCACCGTGTGCTGTCCTGCAAGTGCACATACCTGCCTCTCAAACGTGTGCAATGTAGAAGAAGATAAACAAGTCAAAGAGCTGGGACTTACAACTAATTTTTTCTTACTTATACCTTACTAAAATTTAAATGCTACTAGCCAGTTAAGTGGACCTCTTGAAGACCTGTCCTCAATGCTCTGTGTGACCAGTCTTAATCAATGAGACATGTACTTGCTGAAGGAATAGCAAAACATGCCTCAGAACTAACAAAAACAGTCATTTAAGTTTGTCTCTCTGGAAATGCAACAGTGGCTGTTCCCACTATGGCAGAGATGGTGTCCTGTTGATAGTGTCACAGCGGACAGTGCCACATGCCAGTGGCATCAGTTTCCTGAGTTAGTTATTCTCTCAAGCGCATTCTGCCGTTCATGTGTGTTTCCAAATCAGTCTGTGTCAAACACCACAGTGATGTGTCCCTGCTTCTTACAGAGCAGACAGCCTTTCCTCATCAGAATTAAAACATGCAGCTTGGGAAACTGGTGTAATGCCTAAACTGATCAGTACAGATGTCAGAGAAATTTTGTAACATTTGAGAGCTGCCTAGATTTTTTGGAAAGTCTTGGAGAAAATTGCCAGACCTTTTACTCAGCTGTACCTAAGATGATTTTCCAAGCCTTCTTTAGAGCTACTTGGACAGTTCAAAAAAACCCAACAAAATCTTTTTATCCTAATGACAAACTTTGCAAAAATGTAAGCAAATTTCTCCCCAGATTACAAAGCTGGAAACTTTTTTCTCAAGCTTTTTTTGTGCTTGTGAAGGAAGCCCATCCATTGTTTATGTGGTTATGGGTCAGGTGATGAAAGATGCAGAAATGCACTGGAGGACCTGACTTTTCAAGGTTACTGATAGTGAGGCTTTTTTCTGTATGCTGGGAGTAGCTACAACGCTGTCTATCTTTATAAACCTGGGAATATAATTCCAACAAATATCAGGATGGTGAGAAAATGAAGGTCCAAAGAGCCTGTGGCAGATATTCAGATTCTGCAGTGCCAGGTCCCTAAATCTGTCCTCTCAAAAATGAGGTAGTTCCGGTTACACCATTGTCAGTTTGACAACAGACTTTGTTATGGGACAGATGGTAACTGTTAAGCGTTGCAAGACAAATGTCCTTGTGTGCATCACTTTGGCGTGGAATTGAGTGGTTAACTGCTGGTCCCATTGACTTCTCTGTTTGATGCACCAGAACTGTATCCACTTGTTTTTTCAGGGCTTGTTCCTGGCCAGCAACATCAATAGGATTGTAGGAAGACTCTTTAAAGTGATTTTGGATGCGACATATTTTAGAAAAACAGCAAAAAGAGTTGTACCATCACATTCCTGCTAAATCCGTTCAGATAGAACCTTTAAACTCTCTCATCTTCAGTGTGTCTGAGTGAGCTTGCGAGTACATATGCAGCCTCTGTTCATCCATCCAGAATTGTAATTTATTTAAATGATTAGAAACTGTTTCCATATTCTGGAGTAATCAAACATCAGTCACCCACATGGAATCAGAAGGCACTATATAAATGGTAGCAGTTGGTTCTTTCTGGGTGTGCAATTCAGCTGCCTGCTGCTTGACTCAACTTATATGCCTTTTTAGCTTTGTTAACACCATGTTTTGAAGCTGTAAAAATTTTTTCAGATTTTTCAAAAGCAACAAAGGAATTTAGACTCTGTCTCTAAGCTAATGTCCACCTGAGTGGACTCAAACTCTGTTGTTTTTTGATTTTGTTTTTCCCTGAGCCAACACCACCTTTAACTTGTAAGACATGCTATATATGAGACTGATATTAATTAGCACTAATTAATTAACATTAATTCCCTGATTTATGTTTATCCTGAAAATTAAGCTGTTTCTAGGTAATACAATAATTAGTGCAGGCTGGGATTTCTCCTGAAGAAGCAAACATCTGGAAGTATTAGTAAGCCACAATAAGGGGACCTGGTTCCAAGGGTGCCATGATGTGAACCCTCCAACATTTTTGTATGCAGAGTGAAAATGAGATGTTCTCAGAACCTTTTGCCCCATAAAACTTTCCATGCAGTGGTGGGCTGATGGCTTGGCTGATATTTGACTTGTTCCTGTTAGGTGACACTGGAAGAAGAATGAGTGCTTGATTTGGCAATCTCAGAAGAGAGGGTAAATCCCTGTGCTTCACTGATATTAATTTGGCGTGCCACTCAAGCCTTGGGAGCTCGGGAGCTGTTTTATCCTTAGCAGCTCAATAAGTTACATAACTACATCTTTAGAAATTAATTAATGTCAAGTGATGTGATACAGTGGGGAGTTAATTGCCCTGGAAATCTGAAATGCCAAGTTACAGGGGTTTCTTGCACATCTCTGGAGTGCTTCCTGTTGGCAGTATACTTTTTTTCCCCCCCTGAACACAAACATTGACAGTCTTGCTGTTAGCTAAGACCTCTATGCAGATTTTTAAATATGCTGTTCCTGGAGATCTCATGCTTCCCTCAGAAAGTTTAAATATATTGGTATAAGTTCCTTACACATTTCTTAGATGTATCCACAGGTTTGTTGCCTAAAACCATTCTTTTCTCTACTTCAGTGGTTTGTCCTCAGTCCAAGAGGATGTGTGTCTGATTTTCTACTTTTGATTACTGCTAACTTGCGTTGTAGGCCTGTAGTAAATTAGTATACCTTTCTTTTTCTTATGGATATGATGGAGGTAATATTGGTATATCACAATAAAGATTTAATATAGGAATTTACTTAAACTTTTTAATGGTGTACAGATGTGAGGACTGATTTGTCAGGAGGTACAGTAGTGTTTTTTTTAGGATGCTGAGCATGACTTCAAAGGGACATATAGGATTGTCAATCACATCAGCAGACTGTGTTTCAGTGGCTTTTGCAGGGACTAGCATTATGTGCTACCTTTTTCAAAGAAAGGATATGGGATAATGCAATGAATTCCCAATAGGATACTCTTCTCCTAGGACTGCTCCATTAGCAGTTCACTTGCACCCTGACCCATAAGAGTTGGCCTGTAGGTTATCTTGTTATTGGTATATAAGTCTAGTCTTTAAAGAAAAAAAAGAACTTTTGTAAAATTTGATGTCATTGATATGCATTGAGTTTGACAGTTTTATTTTTCTTGCTGCAAAATAGTATTTGGGTGGATTAGGCCTGTTATCATCTCAACTATAGTAGAAAATGTGTCAGAAGATTTACCTTATGTTGCTGGGGTTCCATTCAGAATGGTCACAAGACCTGAAGGGGAAGAATATGGCTCTTGTATACTCTGAATTTGTTAAAGCATAAAAACATATGCAGCAGCTCCACTGAGTTTGCTGTTATGTTGTACCCATAAAGTACTGAAAGCTGGCAGTTATTCGCTTCAAGTGCCATGCTTGTGTTCTGCTTTTAACTGAGGGGTTTTTTCACTTGTGAGTGAGGAAGAGTCCTTTATGTGGAATAGCTGCATTCTGCATCCTTTTCCTCACTATGTAAGATCCTGTTCCTAAGAGATCTTTCACTCTTCCTCCATCCTCACATGTGTCATACTGTCAGGACTAACTGAACAATATCTGAAGTGTTTAACTTGTTTGCTTCTACACAGTTTTACTTTTTCCATTTTTCTAATGAGAAGACTACTCTGATTTACTGAGGCATCCTTAGGAGTTAGATGCAGGCTTTGTGGAATTGAATGGTATTTACTTATAAAAGACATGCTTTATATTACATATCCATCTATATAAGCAGAGTGAAATTTAGATATCCTACTAAAGTGAAAATGACTACACCCTATTATACTAAATTTCTTCATGACATTACAGTCTGACAAATAAGCTAATCAAGAAAATAATTTACTCTTGTTCTGCCAATGGTAGCATTAATGTGTTGACATATATTTGTAAACCCTAAGAATGCATCTTTATTGTCATTGTAGTGGTATAAGTGAGCTGTAGGATCAATTAAGTTGGTTAGCTTGTCTGTTAAAAATATGGCCTGAAATCAGTGATCTCATATTCTTAGTTTGTAAATAAAATAAATGGATTTTGTTTTCTAAAGACAACTTTTGAGAACTCACTGGAACTCTTAAGATTAGCTGGAATTTTCTGCCTTTTTCATGCATCTTATGTGGAATAAATTCTGCATGACTGTAGATTAATTCCCTAGTTTACAGGAGATTATTATTAAATGAAAAAGGAAACTTGTTGACATAAATGTTTAACATTTTACTATTCATTGTGCAAGTTCTTAAAATACATTGTGTACAAATAGAGACTACAGTGGATGTGATGGATGAAAAAAGTTAACTTTTGTGTGACCTCAGCAGTTCTCATCAGTGATCTCAAAATGGGTCGGCTTATTCTGTAACAGCTGCTGAATTGCTGCAACCTGCGGCTCAACTACTGAGAGAACATAGGTGCTGGTTTATTGTAATTTAGCAGCGTGTCACCTGTGGTAGCTCAGTAGATACGTCATGAGCAAGTGAATTGTTCCTGCAGTGAGGGCGAGGTTTCCTGGGAAAGAGATTGGTAGGCTGCTGGTTAAACACCACTAAACTCTCCTATGGAAATCTGTTCCTCCTCATAAGTCAGAACTAGTCACCTAGCCGAGAACCCAGAAAATCAGCTTTTCCTCCCTAGAGGATGCACATTACAGAAATTCATCTGGATCATTCACTGGTGTCCAGCTCTGTCCGTATGGGCCCCTGCACTGTTGCGAGAGGGAATGTGATCTCAGATTATCGCATCCTCGTTTTATGAATATACCTAAAGATAATTGCAAGGTAGTCCAAGATTCAGCATTAGTCTAATTACAGTAACTGGTCCCCAAATTAATTTTGCTAATGGTTATCATGCGTGAAATGCATATATCTTGATAACATAGTGACATGCATTACCTTTTAAAATAGCTGTGAAAAGTTGCTAACTACTGCTGCTTATAACAATCTGCCCTACTCTGATCTTATAAATGACATTAAATGGTAACACATGATTAAGTCTTTAGGGATTGCCTATTTAAGTCACTGAAGTTTTTTCAACTATTACTTTCAGAACTTCATTGAAAAGAAATACACAAAGTGGAAAGAAATTAACACTGCAGGAATACACCTATGTTGTAATTATATCTTAACATAAAATTATTGTATCGTTAATTGCATTTTTAAAAGAGTTATATGCTTTACAATACATTAAAAGTCTTGTTTTTCTATCAAAGAAATTATTCTCAAATAACTAGTCTCAAGTAATCGTTTTTCTGCCTATTTAGTTAGGTTCATGACCTTTTTGGTTTTTTTATTACAAGCTGGTCCGTGGCCCTCTAAACTGGCAACTTATCAAATTTTGCCATCACTAGTGATGAAGATATATCTACTTTTTAATTTTTTTGCAGTAACTCTGTAAGAAACTGCATGCCTTATTTTCCACTAAGCATGTTCCAAGATCCAGAGATCTAGAATGAGCTGAGACCAGTGGATGACAAATATGAGCAAGTTGGCAGGAATCAAAGGAAAATTTTCTCTTTCTGCTACCCTATTTCTGGTATGGTTGGATAATGGCTTTAGGTATGACACATATAATTTTTTCAGAAGAACTAACATGATTTAAAAAACTGTAGCAATGACAGTTTTTAAATTTGCATACATAATGTAAATTTGAGCTTTATGCTGGGAATGCTGCTGTGAAGTAGACCAAGTGTGATTTTCTGTGACAATCTAACTGTGTTAGAATTTTAGACTAGATGACTCAAAGCTACCCTACTAAAAATAAAACAGGTTTCTGTTTTAAAATCTGAGCTGTACACTCAAATTCAGAATATGTATGCAAGTAATAATAATAAAAAAGCACGCTTCTGTCTATGACAGATTTTTTTAATGGTATTTTATTCAACTCTTATATGCAGTTCAAAGATTTGAAGATGCTGAGAATTAAGATACTTATAAGAATAGGTCACTGTGACCTGGTCATAAGAAGGTACTTTTCCAAGAGACTCCTTTGTCAAGAGCCTAATATTTTTTCTTGCAAATAAAAGAAGCTCTATGGAGCAATTAGTGGGCTAGCACAAGCTTGACATCCACATTTGCTTTTGTTAAATATTGCGGCCAATTTAAATTTTAGAATCAGTTTAAAGTTTAATAATTAAATTCGAAAGCAGCTTCCCTTACAAAGTGCAGAATGGCATGGTATGCTTTATAACCCATCTCTAGGTATAGTTGTTAAGTATGTTCCAAGTCAAGCAAGCAATAACATGTGTGAGATGATTATTTTTTTAATTGCAAGATGATGGAGTGAATTGGCATTTTGATTTCTCTGTTTTTCTTTTACTCTTGTAATTTTTTTAATCTTGTAATTTTTCCTATCCATTCTTTGAGACAAACTGATGAACTATTTGTTAGTCATATCAATATGAGTTTTAATTATTCTTTCTTCTTTTCTAGAAGGTTTAGAAGGAGGGGAAGAATTTGACCGTCATCTGACCTGGGGTTTTGTCAGATTTTTCTTATTTAATTAGCATTATGAGAAATGTGTAGTTTTTAAGATGCTTTTAGACTGCTGAAAGCAGGCTTTTGACTATTAAAATATAAATCTGTTCCATCAAAGACACAAAAAAGACATAAAAATTCTTTTTCTAATTCATGCTCTGAACTGCTCTCTGACCACTGACATTGAAGTTCTCTTTTATAATGTGTCTGGCTTAACAAGAAATGACCTCTTCCACTTTTCATGATCTCCTTCCTTGTGTTTTTTTTTCTTTTCTTTGAGCATGGAAACACCACCAAATATTCCCAGTTCTAAAGCTATAGTTTAAAATTTTATGGGTGAGGCAGCTAAAATAAAAAAAAGTTTTAAAGTAAATCCCACCCTGTTCTATCCTTTATAAGGGTTTTTTTGATGGTTTTGCTTTATAGTCTAGGGGCTTGAAATGGCTTCTGACACTAGACAAATTCTGTGCAATTTCCTCTTCACCCTGAGATCTCTGCAAGTGTTTGCTTTGGATTTGTTCTCTTATGCAATCTCACTGTATTTCTTAGGAGTCTCTAATCTTCCCTTGTTCTGATCTGAAGAAAGGAGCGTCCCTTTTTCCAAGGGAGCCACTCCAGGTTATTGTGAGGAAAGTAGAAGTACCCCTCCTCTTATAGCAGTGGGAACCAGAATGCAGTGGCATGATGTCATTACTAGAAAGTTTTCTTTTTGTTTTGATGATCTGCTTAGGGAAGAGCTGATGGCTCTTTGAATAGTACTTGTTATTTCATTAGTACAGAATTTGTCAGGTGCTGCTTTTTCTGTCAACAAGCAGCAGTCTCCACTGTCCTTATGGAAAGAGTGCCTTATAAATAATTCCAAACTGTTCCTTTTTTGCTTGGCTTTTGGGGTATGCTTGGGAGTGTTGTGGCCAGACATAGGATCCAGCCTGTACTTTAGAGTGATGGTTGAAGTGTAGACTTTTGCATCTTTCTCAAGGAGAGTGCTTTTCTTTTCTTTTTTTAAAAATTGTAATATATGTAGCATACAAGTATAAAATATAATTTAGATGCCAGGGAAAGTTTAAAAGAAAAACTCTTGATGCTTCTGTATCTTTCTCATTGTATGGTAGCTTTTCACTTATGAGGAATTTGTTTTGGAAACAGATTGAAGGACAAATCCAAAAAATGCCCATCTTGTGCCATTCTTGTGCAGCTGTTTCATTTGGCCCTTTCATTCGTTTGGCTTTGGATGTGGGTAAGCATTCATTTTAACAGAGCTAATATTAGGGTTATAATGAGAGCAGTAATAAAGAAGAGATGGAGACAACTTTCCCACAGTCATGTTCATTATTTGTTTGGCTCACAACCCAGGGATCCAAATGCTGTTGCTACTGTCAGTAGCAGTAAGTTTGGTAAGTCCATATTATGGGAATTGACATCTTTGTTGTATGAGCTGTCTTGTACAGACTCTTTCAGACTCCTGTTTTCTTCTCCATGGTAGTTTGAATTCACATGAAACCCCAGGAGGTTATCAAATATTGCCAGTATGCTGACATGAAATAATTATATATTTCCTTCAAGTCATTGCAGGGAGCATCAAAGGCTTTTGAAGAATCTCAACATAAATGAAAATCAATACATTTGTACTGAACTTAGTGTAGAACTGATACCAGTGGTAAGATGAAACCTTTGCTAGAAGTTAGTGCTTCAAATGTCGCACTTTGTTAAGAATTATGTGCAGCTTGAGATCTTCAGTCTAGGACAGAGCTTCTAAAATTTGCCTTTTATTGACTACAAGTCTGTGCTATTACTGTGACAGATACAGGTCTTACATTTGAGACTTGCACGCTTGTTACTCTAACCAACAGTCATATACCTGGAAAAGACCTAAGGCTTAAAATAATGCTTTCTGGTCCAGAATATGGCAACTTAAGGTTCAGCTGAAAGTTTCAATTCTAAACTGCAGTTTTGCACTCTGTTACATACTGGAACTGGCTACAGAGCATGGTGCTAAATATCAAAGCTCACTGCTCTACCTCTCCCATGATGGCTGTCCTCCACAGAAACAGGGGAGCTGTTAAAAATAACAACTGGAAATAAATCTGGAAACAAATAATCAAATTTAGAGACAGAAGGAAGTAATTTATAGGTGTGAGCTTTAATGTACACATCCTAGCAGAGAAAAATAAAGCAAGTCAATGTAAAGCAATATATTTTATGAGAATTTTATATCATTTTGGAACATGGCCTAGACTTTTCTCTGATGATCAACCCCCACAAATTTTGTTTCAAGGGGAATTCGTGACCTCAGATCTTCTGAACCACCTATAAGCTTTCAGTGGTAACTGAAATACAGGTAACTATTCACTAGCTACTTAATGATAACAGCCATTTTTATTTCATGCTTTCTACAGAGTAAAATAACTACAGATGCAAGAAAAAAGCAAGATAAACATAGTAAAGTGTCCAGACAAGACTGAAAGGCAGCTAAGGGGAAAATAAAGACTTTTGGGTTTGATTTGTTTGGGATTTTTTGTCTTTTGGTGGTTGTTGTACCTTTAGAAATATTTAGCTCTGTGGTTGGGCTAGAAGGTAAGAATAGTTGTTCCTAGGGAAGTGGAGCATCATTTGGTGGAATGCTATTAGGCAGTTTTATTTCACCTACTTTCTCTTTGACCTTTTAGAGTCTCATTCTATACCTGTCTCTCAGTATATCAAGTTGCATGTGCACCCATCAATTTCTCATGAAGGTGATTGTAGAAGTACCAGATAAGAAAAGTCAGCTTTTTATGTAGAAATAACCTTTCTTTCGAACACTTTCAATAACAACTTAGAAACTAAGATTTACAATTGGGATTGATTCACAATACTGCAAAATTTCTCAAAAATGTGCCTGGGCTCAGCTTTCTCCTTACTGACATTATCTGTGGTACTACAACATAATTATTTAATCATAGTAGCAGCTTAACTTGCATATACTTGTATTATTAGGTTTTTTAGGTAATGAAACAAAACAAATGGATGTTTTTGTTTAAATCTGTTGCTTTCTTCACTTCCAAGACTGTTGATGTTTTTTTAATAGAAAATAAAACATCCTGCGAGCACAACTAACAGCTTTTCAGTGTATAGCAACTCGCTGTCCTCAGGATAGTGTGTTTGTCTAGGTGTTGTAACAATCTCTTATCTCTGATCTTCTTTATGGCATGTGGTGCATTACCGTGCAGGTAAGGTGAGGAATCCTACTAGGATACCTTTGCTTCTCTTGGTAAACTCAGGCTTTTAATGCCTGTTCCAAGTTGTTTGGATGTTGGGGTTTTTATGGTATAATATTTTCTTTGTGTAAGTTGAAAACTCCATCTTCTGTATGACAAAATAATTTAGGGATCTCTTAAACCTCTAATTTTAAAACAGAGATATATTGGTGATGATATGGGTAAGCTGGATTTGAAGCAATGCTTTTGAATTACAGCAAGACAGCATCTGTAGACACTTAGACTTCCACTGAGACAAATAAAAAAAAAAGAATTCTTTTTCAGGACACAAAAAAATGTATTATATAAATAATTTAAGTACTTGTTTTTATCTGAATAAATAGAAAATGATTGGTTTACAAATCTGTTTTGTAAGAATGAGTTGCTGTGTACCTGCTATTAAGTCTTCCCTTGTTCCTGTGAATGTCAGGAGGTATCGCCTAGTTCTTCAGAAGAACATTGCTTTGAGATTGTACTTCAGATAAGACCTTATGAACTGTAAAATCCCCATGCCAAAATATGAGCCACCTTGATAAGATACTGATTTAATTGCATTACTCTAGTTTTTCATGAGGAAAGTAATGAGTCCTACTCAGCAGATACTACACTTCTGCTAGTGCAATATAACTTAATATAACTAATTTTTTAGTTTTTTTCAGTTTTGGAGCTTTGGGGTTTTTTTCTTAAAGAAGAGTTGAATTGGCATGGTGATGAAACTGAAATAAAGGAGAGATGAGTATTTAAATATCTCATTCTGAAAATGAACTGGAACATAAAATTTGAAATATCATCTAGCAATTAATAGCAATTAATTTTGAAGTTAGTTTTATGTCAAAAGTCCCTTTTTAGGTACATTTTTGTGTATTTCAGTCTTTTTGATTTGGGCATTGCAAGAATGGATCTTCAAAATTGGGTAAATATTGCCAAATGCAGGATTTAATTCTACAGAGAATTGTAATCCCATTACTCCTCCCTCTGCATTTCTCAGAGTTTCCTATCAGTATAAAACATAGTGTTTACCAACTGGATGTAAGAATCATTAATGTATTCACACTTGGAAATACCCGGTGTTGATATTTACTAGAGGAAGATCGCTATCTCTGTGAGTTTAAGAATCAAAATATAGAGAAGTTTTTTCTTTTCCTCTGTCAGAAAATGAAGTTTCACTGGTGTTGTGTGACGCTTCACACTCTCAGCTATGCTTTTGTCAGCAAATACTCTCCTTCCTATGAGATGCCAAAAGATTTTCAAGAGCCAGCTTTTTGAGAACCTTTACCAATTGAGCCAAATCTGACAGGGTAAGAAAGAAGTTGATAAAAATGTAAAGAAGTTATATGGACATGAGCTAACAATGATCACTTGCAGCCCTGAAAGTCAACAGCACCATGTGCTCCATCAAAAGCAGCGTGGCCATCAGGGTGAGGGAGGTGATTCTGCCCCTCTGCTCTGCTCTCGTGAGACCTCACCTGGAGTGTTGCCTCCAGAGGAGGGCCATGAAGATGACCAAAGGGAGGAAGACCTCTCCCAGGAGGAACGGCTGAGAGAGTTGAGTGTTCAGTCTGGAGGAGAGAAGGCACCATGGAGGCCTTATTGTGGTCTTTCAGTACTTAAAGGAGGTTTATAGGAAAGATGGAGACAAACATTTTAGTGGGGCTGGTAGTGATAGGACAAGGATTAATGTGTTTAAAAGGTGGCAGATTTAGACTAGATACAAGGATGAAGACACTTTTGCAATAACAGAGGTGAAACTCTGGGTACTGAGTGCTCCATCCCTGGAAACATTTAAGGTGAAGCTGGGGCTGTGAGCAACCTGATCCTAGTTCAAGATGTCCCTGGTCATTGGAGTGGGGCTGGACTAGATGACCTTTAAAGGTCACTTCCAACCCAAACCATTCTATGACAAGCAGTAATCAGTCCAAGGAATACTGAAGTAGGCCCTGCAGCCACTGGGATACAGGAAACCCTTATTTGGAATATCCTTTGCCATTTCTCACCACCGTAATTAGATGGTCTTGGATATGCTCAGGTCTGTCTCTCTGATGAGGAGATGCATTTTCATCATGAGCAATCTTGACAAAAGTTTTGTCAAACAACGATACCTTTCTGCACAATTAAATGAAATTCCCAATGTGCTGGATTCATGATCCACTTTCTTCTCTAATTTAATACCAAGTGAGAAGAGAGGATGTTTTAACAACAGGGAACAACACACAGTGCCTATTGGCATTCTGTGGAGCTCGAGTTAACTTCTAACAGTAACTGAGTACCAAAAACTGTCCGGACTCAGAGACTGAGGTACATGGTGAAGTGTACTGTCAGTAGAAACAGCATTAGTTAGTACTGTAATTTGAGTCTAGCAGAGAGGCTGTAAGCAAGGGCATGTAAAAATTTCACTTTCATTAAGTTAGTATTATTGTCAGAGAGGTAAAAAATGAAACATTTTGCAATATTTTCTTCTTTTTAGTACTTTAAAAACATCTTTACTGAAATGAATAAAGGTCTGACATCTGTTGTTATCTTTAAATATTAAAGTTATGTTTAGATTAAGTCAGATTCATTATACTTTATTCAGATAAATTCAAACTCACTTCGCAAGTCTGTAAGCTGCATTACGGTAGTCTTGCTAGAATTAGTAAAAGTTGTGTTACAATTGTTTTGCAGTCTTTATTTAAAAAGAAGTTACAGAAGCATCTGAATACATGCTGCTAACTGCTTTTGAAGCAATGTGCACTGTTCAGAATATTTAAATAACTAATGAATCCATTTATAATAAATCTTTCATATTTTGAAAGAGCATTCAAGATGAAGTCTGATAAAAGGCAAAGGCTTTTGTGTAATCTCATATTTCATCATACTTTTTGGAACTTGCAAGCTACAAAAAGGATGTTTTAAATTAAAAGTAGCATTTGTGGTTGCTTGAAAGTTCTCAGAAAAAAACTACTTGGATGTTAACAGAAGTGGAATCCTGTTGGTATTTTCCATTTCATGCATGCTAAGTCAAAAGTGTAGTATCTAAATATGCTACAGGGAATTATTAAAATTACCCAGTTATTTCCTAGCCAAAACTTGAAATTATCTGCTAACTTTCTTGCTGTAATGTGTACTTAAAAATATGTACAATTTAACAGGAGTTAAAATTGTAGATGGTTTCCAACCTTTAAAATAATTCCCATTTGGTTGCAAATTCCATTGCAATTAGAAAAGGCCATAACACTTTTTAGTTTTATTTAAGACATAGAAGAATAGATTTAATTTCCAAAAGTGCTGTGTATCAGCAACTCTGAAGTATTTTAAATTCTAGCCAGAAGCATAACATAATTGATATTTATATTATTGGGTATGGCAGCATTCTCAGGGCTGTCATTTTGCTTGTAATTTTCTCCTTGCTTGTAAAATGGTCTTATTTATTATTTGCACTTTATTCTTAATCAGTTTTGCTAATGTAATAAAAACATTGAAATGTTATTATATGATTAGCAATTTTCCACTATATTAATCCAGCATTACATTATAGTGTGTGGTGACAATAATGGTTTCTAATGTGGTAATGAGACAGAGTTATTAACATGTCCCAATATTTAATAGTTTCTTAATTGCAAGATGGAAAAATATTTTAAGTTACCATAATCATCTGTATTAGTGGCAAGAATTGCAAAATGGTGGGATCTGGAACATAAAAGTTTAAAGATATATATTGAATGGAACACTGTCTCCATCACTATAAAGCCATTGGTTTTATGCTTGTTTTCAGGAATCGTAGTTATTCAGAAGATTATTTTCCATACATGAAACTCAATATTAATAGTGTCAAATAGAGGAAAACTTGCAGATTTAATATACTTCTGCCAGTGTGTAATAAATGGGTGTGCAATGCACTTTTTTTAATGAGGAAGGTTAAAAGTCTGTGATATCCAGCTGGGAAAATGATTTAAAGTTATTAAGCCTCTGGTAGCTGTGACACAATTCACTAAAATAGCCTTGGTACAAATGAAGAGCTGCACCTTAGTGGAAACACAGATTCAGAGCCAGCACTAAACAAGTACATAAGTGTTATAAAGTATTTCTGTAACTTGCTGCATTGAATGGACTCTTGCATTCAGTAAATAATTTCACAAGTGTTGGAGGTACTTCAAAATTCAGAAGTTAGAAGTCCAGTTGGAGCTTCTGGCCTTCTTTGTGTGTATGTGCACACAAGGAGAAGCAGGTTTTCCTGTGTTTGTGTCTGGTGTTTGTATAGAAATGTTGCAAATACCTTATTTTAAAGTGTTTTTTAATTAGGCTGTGCAAGCTATTGAGAATTTACTCTGTTTTTATTTAAAACATTTGCAATTTCACAAAAATATATTTCCTGTATATATATTCCCAAATATATTGTAGGAGTTTTATAGATGACTTGGAAAAAATGTTGGAAAAGAGTAAAAAAGAGAAAAATAATTATACTCAGTGGGGGAAACAAGTGTATTTTCAGATCTAAATGCATTATAAACATGTATAAGGTAATGATACAATGTGTACTGGCAAGTATGCTGACAGAAAATCTTATTACAACAGCATCGTGTTAAGCTTCAGATGGAAAACATGCTGTAGAAGTGGAAAATATGTAGCCCTGTAGAGTATTATCATCAGTAATACAGCTACTACAGGGAAAATCTGTACTTGTCCAATGCTGGATGTTACATTACTTCGAGAAATTAAATTTCCTGAGAAGTCCCACCAATGCAGTGGGTGTGTTGCTGGAAAAGGAGCAAAGTCATCCCATTAAAAATAAAAATACCATACTACAGCATTCTTAGGTGTAAATTGTCCAGCAGGAAATGTGGGCTGTTTACCTCATACCCTTTTCAAATCAACAATTTAGTTTATGAGGTAGTGTTAATGACACATTAAAAAATTTCTTCTAATGGTTCCACTGGAGTGACTTGCGTTTTATTACCCAATAAAAACAGTGAGGCTTCTATTGGGATTCTTATAACTGAGAATTTTGCATAATATAGCTGTCACTTGAAGCCAATATTTATGGACATGAGTGCAGTCCTTTAATAACTAAAGGATAAGCTTTCACTAATTCTGCATCTGGTACAATTAAGAGACAGATTTAGAATCACTTTATGTAGCATGCTGTAAAACAGATTCTGTGAATGAAGCTGCAATGTTTAGCCTGCTTTTATTACATGTTTAAATAGCATAAGGAATTGACATTTCAATACCCGTCCCTCTAAATACATATATTCTCAGTGGTTAATTTAAATGCACTTCTTTGTCTCAGTGATTTGCTTCTAGCAGAAGCATTGTGTTCTCTTCAATTTTCCTGTGTAAAACTCATTGAAAACTTGCTCATATTTCAAATTTTCTTTTCAAAAAGAAACAAATATAAACAAAAACATTGCAAATGCCAGCATTGCTTTCATCACTCTTGCGTATTAACTGGTTTTTAGTCCACAAATTTCTACCAGCTTGTCACTGCATTTTATCAAAAGAAGAAGCTGGTCATACCTGCTTCAATTTTTTGTTGTAAGTG
Source organism: Orthonyx spaldingii (assembly GCA_013397795.1). Taxonomy (NCBI): domain Eukaryota; kingdom Metazoa; phylum Chordata; class Aves; order Passeriformes; family Orthonychidae; genus Orthonyx; species Orthonyx spaldingii. Next base: position 635,033 of record VZTJ01003210.1, read on the forward strand.
GTACACTGCAGTTCTACATTGAAGAAAATACTTCAGGTAATGATTGAAATTCTGTGGTGATATCAGACAATCTGGAATCACAGACCAAATGCAGTTTTCTTCTCTCAAATACATGAATAATAGTATTGGTATAGTGGCACCTCTAAGCCCCTTCCTCTTATAACATCTGCTTTCTATTATGTATAATCTGAGTTACTGAAAATCCTGTTAAAATAGCACTCCAGCTTTTCCTCAAGTTTTATATTTCAGGACCTATGTTAGATGAAAAGACTTAAAGCAACAGCATTAGTGAGATTTGATGTTTAGATGCTACACTGACTGTTATGGTGTTACAAAAGTTGGGAGCATCACTTTTAATACTTATAGAGTCATGTTTCAGTAATGCTTTACAGCTTTCTTTTGCCCATCTGTATAGTTAAATACCACTCTCATGGTGTTTAATTCCTAGCTACTAAACCAGAAGCTCTAACAGAAACAAACGAGCTATCACTAACAGAATAAATGCTTGTGAAGGTGCACTGCAAAAGCATTAGCTGCCTAATCATATGGATTTGTTTGTCCCTTGCCACCCCTTCCTTTGTTGGGACAGATTAAATATGGAATGTTATTTGTAGCTTTATTTATCTTTAAGATAGCTATTGATGAATTTTGGTTTTCTTCATACATATCTATTTTTCATTTCCAGATGAAAAAAGAATTTCAATACTTTTCTTCTGGCTATTAGGGAGAAAAGTTAATTTGTGAAAATCTCCACATAATTAAACAAAGATATATTAGCAAAGTTTTATAATGGTATACATAACTTCCACTTTAATTTTTGCCTTCTGTGTTGTAAGTGACAACTCTGCAGATTTTCGAATGATCCTAGAGCAGTGTTCTTTTCCCTTTTCGGTGGTTGGATTGTTCTTCTGCACTGTGATATTGTTACATGTGGGTGGACACCTTTTCTCAGATCTCATGGATAAGAAATGAGGACATTTAAAAATAGGTGATTTTCCCCTTGTGTCAGAGAATGATGTTTGAAACTCAACATCTTAATGTATGGTTAAGAATACTTTATTATTTATCTGAAAAATTTGCAGATGCTCATACATCCCCTTTTGTCTCTATAGGTGCCTAAGCATCGGCTTGTAAATTAAATTGATTTTGGCGGAAAAGGAGTATTTTCTGTTGCTGTGTTAGTATTTCTCTTCTTGCCTGCTTATTTCAGGTTTCTTCCTGTTTGTAAAAAAAACCGCAAACAAACCAACGAATCCCAAACTACCCCTCAAGCAGCTTTTATTCAAGTATTTCACAAAAAATTTGACTACTTCAGTGCTCAGGCCTGCTTTGTTGGTTTGATGGTTCTGCATTTACCTACACTTTACATTTCTCCTCTTGTGTCTTCCGGTATTTGGGGATTTTTTTCTTTAGTGGTGGTCATGTGTATTAACAAGCAGGCCATCTGCTCCCTCAAAAGTTTTCTTCCCAGTCTAGTATCTAATTCTTGAAGAAAACTTTGAATTTATCCCTTTTTATGTAATTTATTAGAAGTCTCTGATCATCTTCTCAGTTCTTTGTGTACTGGTGCATTTGGAATGGATTCTAGAATAGAGTGTAGCTTTAAGTTACTAAAGCTATAAAAAGTATCTGCTTGATTTTTCTCAACTGCAGTATTTGCATCAAAATGTTCTTAGCTGGTCTTTTAGAGTGCCTATGACTTCACCTAGCTCTTGATATTTTTTTAATTTTACATTGTTGCCAGTGACAGGAATATCCCCAGCTGTCCTATTTACTTCTAAAGGTTCACATATAGTCTCATTCTGTGGCTTAATCTGTGAACTGCCTCAGGACCCTAGAGAGAACTGCACTAAAATTGTCTTTTGACAGAGACCGTTTCCTACTTCGTCATTTATTTCTGATTGTTCTCTTCTGGGTTTTGTGTATTGCATTTGTGATGTGCTCTACACAGCTGGTGGTCATTTGTCTTCTCATCTATATCGAACTCCTTGGCTGCGTCAAACAGCTTTCAGTCTGTTCCACCACAACCAGAAGGTGAACAAAATACATGCTATAACTGTGTTCATTTGTTCTGGGATGAAAAATAATGCCATACTTCAGGTAGTGAACTGCATTGATTATAGAATTCTTATCTTTTCTGTAAGTGTTCTGTATTAATAAAAGAAATATCAAACTTGATCATTCTAATAGTCAATTGCTACCCTGTAAATTACACGTATGTAATCTTGCCTTTGGACAAATCCATACAGCCATCAGAACAATAGCAGTGTGCAAATTATGGCTTTTGCAGGAAATCAAGCAGGGAGTATGCAAGTCTCTGTTGTTTCTCTCTGTATCCATCTTTGCAGTAACAATGTCTCTGCTCATTTTCACAATCCTTAATTGTCATTCAGAGTACCCCATTTGAGTTCAATTATATGCTCTTAAGGGGAAGGAACCTTGTTAATGTTTATCTGTAAAGCACTGTGTTCATTTATAGCACTCTGTACGTAGTGATCAATTTTCTTTTATACTATGCATCCTGGTTTGTATTAAATCCATTTTAGCAGGCAGTAATTTTTCGACACCAAGCTTTCTCAGTGTGTGTTATTGGTAGTTCAGTGAAAAACGACAACAGTGGCATGCAGTTTTTACTTTCTTTTTATCAGTTTTGTTTCTTAACTAGCATTTTCAAAAGTAGTAAAATTACATGTTATTTAAGAACATTGCATACAAGTTAGGGTAAATCTTATTTCTTCTATTTTTCCAAGACCCATGTTTTTCATGTGCCAATTAAGAAAAAAACCCAGTAGGGATATCTGTTTATGCATGCAGGAAAGCTGTCTTATTTTCTTCTAAGAGGGCCATGTTCCAGATCAAAGTGATTAAGTACATTATATTTAATGTCTTCATTTTATTTTTAGAGTACTTTTGTCTTAAACATTAGAAATCCAGAGAATGACTGATAAAGTGTCTTATTCATCTACTTACAGTAGAGAAGGAACTGAAATGAGCGTAAGATCATGTGTCTCTTTTAACTTTACACTGAATATTAAAATGTGAAGCATAGGAAGCTCACAGGGCTATTAAAAGAGACACTGGGGTTTTACCACTATGCATTTGCACATTCACCACTGTGCATTTGCACTGGGGTTTTACCACTGTTTGTTTGCAGAACAGGAGCTAGCTGTGAGGATTATTAAAATAGAAATGGTTTTTACGGTATTAATTCTACTTATGGTTACCTGATGTCACAGAAAATTATTCAAATACAGTTTTATTGGACTTGCTGATTTCAGTTCTTGAACTAAGTTGAAAAGAAATTTAGATTCACCATAAATGGAAGCCAAATTGACTTGGCTACTTTTTTGAGTGGTTTTGACTTTTACGAAGCATACTGACTACTTGTTTTGGAGTTTTTAATAATAATTTTTGATTATTTTTATAGTTTAGAAGAATAAGACTAGGTGGCATACCCCAGAAATCTTCATACTGGACATGTTTGCTAGATGGCACTTAAGGCGTCTATATGGGAAAGGCTGAGAAGTCAGGGAGATGCACGTTTCCACTCATCAGGCAGCTGACAAACAGGCAGAGCCTGATGGCTGCCACTTCCTGGCTTTCCTTTGCTTTTTCTCTTGGTCTTTGCAGATTCTGCTTGAAGTACTGTTATTACATATCTGGGGCTTTTTATTTGTTTGATAGGTCTTTGAGCTTCCACGCAAGTGTACAAGGGCATTTCTGCCATTTACCTCTTCCCGTCTTCAGTTTTAACTACTGTCTTCTGAACCATTCAGGTGTCTGTAAAACTGAGTAAATATCTGAAGTTTACTTGGAATTGTAGATGTATTTTGAGTATGAAATTATTCTTGCATGCCTCTATGCCCCCACTCTCTAACAGCAGAGCTGGAAGAACCTGAAACTATTTAAATGAGAATCGAATTCTGTGATTCCAGTTCTTTAAATTCTCTATCCCGCTGGCTAATGGGAGACTGATACAGCCAATCCCAGTCGTGTCAGAGTGTCATTGTTGTGCTGTACATGAGAACAGGAGCTTTTCATGAAAGATTTCGTGCTCTCTTCTGGTTAAATGGTCACACAGAAGCACTCAGAGCCACTGAGTGAGCACTTTGCTTTCAGTATTTTATCTCTAATCAATATCAGTAGATGTTGGAGTTATCTAATACTGTTGAACATGGAGCCACTATATTCAATACTGAACTTCAGTTATTTAAGGAAGTAGACTTGAAAATGTTTGAGTGTTGATTCTCACCAAACAAATCCTGACAGAAGCTATTTCCAGTAAACCAAAACATTTTTAAAAGTTGCTTCTTCTTTTAGGATTGAAAATATGGCTACAAAGAATTGTTACAGAGATGAAAGATTGCTAGACAGAGGAACTGACAGTTTCTAAATGTTTGTTGTCAAAAAAAGACATCTCTGGTATTATCAATTCAAGTGAAATATAGTTGTCCCGTGGCTTCTTAACAGTTAAATATAACTTTTTCCCCAAGGTGTTTTTTTTTTCCTTGTCTTGTAGGGTGGTTTTGCTTATAGCTATTATATATTTGCTCTTCTGATATATTTCCATGCAGGATGTTACCAAATGCAGTATTTGGCAGAATTACTCCTCTGATTTAGCAAAAATAAATAACATCATCTGTAACTAGAGTTCGCCTTGGAAAAATGTGTTATGGTAGATACCTCAGCATTTTTTGCAGTGTTTTATCAAAATTTTAAATTCAGAAACAAATATGTATGGAGTTGCCACAACAGTCATTTCAGAAATTGCTTGGTTACTTGTAGTTTATGGAAGTATGCTGAGGAGGAAAGGGAAATTGTTTTGTGGTGTTTTCATTATGTAAGATCCGAGGCTAGTAAAAGCCCACTAGAATGGTATTGTGATAAAGTAGTACCTTCAGATTTTTACTTAACTTTGTGCTAGTCCATTTACACTGTTTGAAGTAGGGTGACTTTTAAAAACCAATAAAGAATGTATGTTGAATGTCAACATAGGTCAAATGTGTAAGAAAATCCTGCCATTTCAAAATAATTACAATGCAATTTTGTGTATTGTGTGGACAGCTGCTGTTTGCAAGAGAGGAAATTTAGTGATAACAGCTAAAAACTGCCAAATGAGAAGGCAAGATGACTCCACAAACTGCTGTATTTGAATGCACTTGAGTAGAAAACAGTTTTAAATTGAGATCTGCAGATATTTGTTTTCTTGTGTATGCAAAATATTTGGTAATGACTAGTAGTTATTATTCCATGCCACAAATGGAATAATAAATGGTAAGAAATAACTTCCTTATTGCAGTCATACACTAAACGAATAACTTGCTAATCTGTCCAAAATAAAAAAATAAAACGTCAGCTGATGTAGGTTTTGAATGTTTATTTGTGTGTGTTTAATTGCTTGTTGCCATGTAATCAGTTGCTAAGAAGTTATGATATGCCGTAGTTGGTAGGGCACTGAAGATGCTTTGGAGTGAAATAGATTAAACAAAAGATAGACTTCTTCCATACAGTGATCTGGAGACCCAGAAGTCAAGGAGAGGTGACATAACCTGTTCTAAATGTTTCCATTTTTGCAGGTTTACTTTTGAAAATTAGTGTCTCTTGACTGGTGCTTATTCATTCAGGGTTTTATCTTCAATTGCAGAAATCATTCTAAATGCAGGCATTTAAAAAATCCGAATAGAAATTTTGGACTTTGATGTTTGGGGGAAGTTAATAATTTTTGGGGTTTTTTGGGGGAAGTTAGAAGTTGGTTGGTTTTGGTTTCTTCCATTATCATTTTCACTTCTTTTCAAGGTGTGTTAATTGAAAAGTTTCTAAGGTAAAAATGTGAAACCTAAGGTACATTTAGTGACCCCAGTCACAGTTACTTAAGTATTAAATTAGTATGAGCACTTGCAATTAATTTGGCTTCTGGAGGCTTTGTAAGGTGTCGCAATCCTGACTTTCTCTGTACACATCAAAGACATCATGTGAGACACAGACTATGTAAAACTTGCTGTTCATTTTGTAAATGTTCATTATTTTAAATTTTCTGGTTAATTTTGCTTAAAGAAAGAGAACTTAGCGTGCTATTTAAATGTAAAACTCATAATTGCCTGAAGAGGAAATGTCATTTAATATGGGACAAGATTCACTTAAACTCGGACTGCTTACAGGTGGTTGCACATCTGTGGAAGCTGTAATAATGAATGCGCAATTGTGTACATCTTCAGTGATGTATTATTTCATTGCAGATGCAGATGTGAGGTATGAAGTTATCTTTCTTTTTGAAAGTAAAATCTGAAGTTGTCTAGATACGACTGATATTTATGTCTTGTACTCCCCTTCACAAATTCGTCAGCTTCCTCTAAAACCCTGTTTGATTGGTTTTGTACCCTCTTGTCTGCTTTTTCTAAAAAGCTATTCCAAAGTAAATAACATTGTAATGTGCATCCTGTGTGTTTCCTGGCTAATTTGCTTCCACGTTTGTGTTAAGATTCTCCTTCAAGCAGCTGTTTTGGTGTTTGCATAGAATTGGTTGGTTCTCAAAGCAGGATCAGCTCAAGCAAGTTGTTGTATACTGTCAGATTGTGCATGACTCCAAGGATGGAGTCTTCATAGCCTCTGTGGGAAACCTGTGACAGCTTTCAACCACACTCACAGTAAGAAAGTGTTTTTGTTATGCTTAAATAGAATTTCTCATATGTCAGTTTGTGCCCATTACATCTCATCCTGTCACTGTGCAGGCACCATTGTAAAGAGCTTGGCTCTGTCTTCCTTGCTTCCTCCAATAATCTTTTTATACATCGTGGTAAAACCTCCACTGAAACTTCTCCTGGCTGAACAGTCCCAGTTCTCTCAGCCTCTGCTCATGACAGATGTGCCAATCCACTGATCGCCTTAGTGGTCCTTCACTGGACTCAGTCTAGTGTGGAGGGGAGCAATCACTTGACCTGCTGGCTGCATCCTTCCTCAAACTGCCCCAGGATGCTGCTGGCAGCCTTTCTTGAAAGGGTGCATTGCTGCATCATCTTTGACTTGTTCATAGGGCCTCCGTGTGTTTGTTTTGCCAAACAGCTTTCTACCCATCCTGTCCTGGTGAAGGGGGTTGTTTCTCCCCAGGTACAGAACTTTCCAGTTACTGGTTTTGAAATTCATAGAATTGATGTTGGCCCATTTTCCCGCCTACTGAAGTCCCCCACAACCATCTGGTCTGTCAGCCACTCCTTACAGCTCTGTATTGTCTGCAGCTGTGCTGAGGGTACCCTCTGGCCCATCATTTAGGGCATTAGTGAAGGTGTGTGTCCTCGATATCAGTCCTGGGGTACAGCACCAGTGACTTGTCTCCAGCTGGATTTACTGGGCTGATTGCAACCCTTTCAGCCCCGAAGTTCACATGGTTTTCAGTCCACTTCACAGTCCATTTACATACGTCGTCATTTGAGAATGTTGTGAGAGAAACTGTCAAAAACCTTGCTCAAGTCAAGATAAGCAACACCCCTTGCATTCCCTTCATTCACTGACCTAGTAATCTCACTGTAGAAAGATGTATAATCTAAAGTATAAAATCTTCACCATCCTTATTTTGTATTAAGCTACACAAAGCTAAAGTATTTTAGGATCCATTTATACCTCCCTTATTCTTGTCATCTTACTGTTCTATTCAATTTTTATTTTTCTGTTCTGAAAACAGTGACAAGACTGATTCTGGTTGTGGTCATGACAAGGATGCTTAAAACAGACTTAATGCTTCACTCTCTATATTGGAAATAACCCCTGGGTTTTTTGTTTCTTCTCTTGTTGTAATTCTAATTTCAAAAATAGTCTCTATTAAGGCACCTCAGGTTGTCTAAGGTTGTGGTCAATTATTATGTCCAGATTTTCTCCAAAAAATAAACCTATATACTTACTGGGCATTTAATGTGTGACCTTGCATTTCATGTGAAAACATTTCATATGATTTCTATTTTCACAGTTCAATAGGTCTCAAAGTCATTTCATTCTTCTGTAAGGTTTTCTGGTTTTCCTCTTTATTGAGCTTCTTTGTAAGCAAATCTCATTTGCACTATTCTGTGGTGTCTTTCATTAGTGTTTTGTAAGATCTGTCCTAGGGCTGATCCTGGAGGAGCTCCAGCATTAACTTGCTTGAAGCCTCATGATCCTTATTTCAGCATAACCCATTGCCAGGCACCACTGCCTATTACTTCCTGAGTTTTGTGTACTACCAGTTTCCATTTCTGCGGCTTCGTTATTACTTCCCTCTACAGCATTACATCAAATACTTCAGTCAAGTCCACGTATATTAAATATCAAAGACAAATGTCATATTTGTGGGACGTAATCTACCCTTAGGAAATCCATGTGACATTTTTCTCACTTTTGCTTCCATATGTTTCATTCAGCTATTCAGGAAATGTGTCTGTAATCTTGCATGATGTTGAAGTCACATTGCACTTCTTCAGTTATCCATGTCATGTTTTCCCTTTTCTTAAGTGTACAAGCTATTTCTTGCTCCCTGTATTTGCAGTACATGATGTTTCAGTAGTCAATCTATTGTATCCTATAGTTCTTTTTAGATGCCAATTAATACCTGTGGGCAAAAAGCTATAAGCTGAAGCAGACATCTCTGAAGCAGACGTTTTCTGTAAGAAATGATACTTGAGGTACTTGATCTTGTTTTCAGTAGCTATATTGAAATTCTTTGTGCATATTTTTCATATTCTTACTTCATCAAACATGTAAATTTGTAGTAGTTTTAATTAAATGGCAGATTGATAGTTTTCCGTAGTAGAACTCTGCTATTTTTCAAGTTTTTGATCTCGAACATAATTTTTATCCTGCAATGGATGTTATTTATCTGTTTTGGAACTAAACATTTTGAAAGCTTTCCGAAGTGCACAGATAAAACCTTGGTAGTGTGTGGTGTAAAATCTTCACTGGTTTACTTAACGCAGTTTTCTATTTTTTAAATTATTGTTAAAAGTTAAATAAATTATCCCAGGAAATACTCTTGATTTTTCAGGGTTTGGGATGGTGGTCAAGAAGTTGATGGGGGCACGTGAATGTGACTTTTATTTCAGAATGCTCATTATAAAGCTGCCACCTGAAATTTTGTGCCTCCCTGCTGAAAATGCTCAGAATGTTGAGCTGCGGTGTTGGAACGCAGGCAGAAAACAAGGCATGTGAAGTGTAGGTGAAAACTAGCAGGAAAGAAAATGTAGGCAGCTGTTGGGCACAGTATAATGAACAAATATTATGTAAATACATTCCCATGGAGTGGTTGCTGCTTTTCCAGGAGAAGCCCTGGAAGCCCTTGCTGGAGCTGGCCTGAGAAAGGCACATTGAAGCATGCAGCAAAGGTGGTAGTGAGGCAGGGTGAGTGGTGGGGAGCTGCTGCCAATCCCTCCATGCAGCACACGGGCCTCACCATCTGATTCTACTTAGCCAGCCTTTTCCATGAATATGAGTGTTAGCATTAGTGTGCCTTGCACAGTCTTCCAGAGACATCAAACTCAGTCCTTTGTAACCTCATGATGCTTTTGCCTTATTCAAGAGGCAGTCTGCCCATTTTTTTGTAATGAACAGAGGGATTGTCTCATTTCCTTAGGTGTGTTCAGCAAGGGGTAAAGCTGTCTCACATTTCATTTGGTGCCTTGTGTTTGAATATGGATTATCAATTTTTACATTAGTAGTCGTGTGGTGCAAATGCTTAAGTCAAATAAATACATGTAGCTCATTTTTACTCTCCCATCTAGTCCCAATCAAGAGCTAATTAAGCACAGGGAGATGATAGTGTTTTTGTGGATAAGAGATCCCTAGACTTTTGCTTCCTAACAGGAGGCTATTGAAAAATAAGTGCATGAAACAAAATTTTTTTTCCCTTGGGAAATTTTTATTAATTTGCTTAAATATTTATGATACTGTTATTCTATTTATACCTTAAGTCAGACAAAGACACTGAAGACAATATTTCTGAATGGGCATTCACATTATAAATTCCACAAAGAAAGATTTAAGGAAGCATTATTTTGTGACCTTTGTAACAGCATGTTCAACTACTGTTTTCAGATTCTAAAAGTAATAATTATAAAATTCAATACTTTAATTTTTAAGATTACTTTATGAGAGCAATGTTTAGTGCTTGCATTCACCTCCTGTAAACAAACACCTTGTGTTACTTGAGAGTGTACATTTTATATAAATTGTACTTATATTATCCTAACCTGTTAAACTACTTATAGCTGATTAATTAGATTTTTTGGTAACTCCTATGGATTAAAGGTCAATATTTGTCTCACTTTTTCTGATTTATGATGACACTTCCTGTCATCATCATAATTATGATTCTGTAATCTGCAGGTTTCCAACAATATATTCTGAAATCAGTATTTTTTTAAAATATCACTTTGTTGTTTACAATCAGTACTTGAAACCTATTAAATATTGAAGACATAGGAAAGGATATGATCAAGATTAGCATATTGGGTGAAATTAATATAAGTTAGGAATATTGGTCATCACAGACAGGGTTCATTTTACACTGAATAATTACTAAGCCAATAATAAAAGTAAGGCATAAAATCCAACTTACTTTTTATGCAACTTGGGGTCTTTGGGGGATTTTGAAAGCTGCACGTAGCCCTTATATGTTAGTTTTCACCTTTTTTCAATAGATAGTCCACTGAAATTCGAATTTTTCCTATCATTACTAACGTAGAATGGATTTTTTAAAACTAGACTTTTATGATATCATGGTATCCAAGAAAAATCATTCTTCAGCAAAATGTTCTACACCAAGTCAGTTGGCCATTAGTATATATTTAAGCTGAATGCTTTCAATCAGATCAAAATCCGGTGATAATAGAATGTGTATCAGTGTCAAAATAATACTGATTATATTATATCTTAGCAGACTGCTGATCTAGATGCATTAATTTTATAATTCTCTGCAGTACTGCAGCTACAGTAGCAGTATATTTTATTTTGATCTTTCTAATGAATCATACAACACCTTTTGGAAAAGTGAGTGCTGGAATACTTCCATCTAGAAGTATTTGCCAAATGTAGTATTATTATTATAAAGTAGGTGTAACTTCCTTTGCCAATCATATGAGCTATGATAGCAGAATGGAATGCCAAGTGCTGGCAGCTGTTTGTTCTTTTATTCACTGTCTTTGATATTCCTTGCTTAGTCATTAGTACTTCCACAAACATTTAGCAGGTTAATGTGTCAGCTGCATATCAGCTATGAAAGTATTTCTGGCAGTCTTTCAAAGAAACTTTTCTTTTGTGGCTGAAACAATCCAGTCTTCTATTCAGCATGTTAAAAATAACTGGAGTTTAGATTATACAAACTGTAGCTGTAAAATTGAACATGGGTATCACAGTTTTTATGAAGTATTTAAAAATCTATTACGTACAATTTATTCTGAAAACTTGAATTTAAGAAATCTAAACACACAGCTTTTCATCTGATATATAACTTTGTTTTACTCTCCCCAGTATTTCGGATTAAAGAAATAATAAATGGGCAAAATGACAGTACAAATTGCAGTTTAAAAAAAAAAAGTGTGTAGTTGCAGGTAAGCTTCCATTAGCTAAATTAAATTCAGTGTCAGACTCTTAAATTTAATTCATTTTTTATCTCAAATATTATGGCATCTAAATATACTCAGTCTTCTCTTCACATGGTAAACCACTGTGGCTTCTTCCCCCCTCCAGTACCACTTGCACTTCCTTCTCAAGACATTATTCTCTTTGTGTGTTGCACTTTGTGATTTGTTCCTTAGAGGTGCAAATACACCCACCTCGAATATATTGTCCTTTTTGTCCCATCATACCATTTTTTCCCTATTCTTCAAAGTTACAAACTGTGTTTTCTTAACACATTCAAAGTTCATAGAATCACAGAATATCCTGAATTGAAAGGAACCCACAAGTATCATCCCAGTCCAGGTCCTGGCCCTGCACAGGACACCCCAAGAATCACCCCATGTGCCTGAGAGCATTGTCCAAACACTTCCTGAACTCTGTCAGGCTGGTGCTGTGACCACATTCCTGGGGAGCCTGTTCCAGTGCCCAACCACCCTCTGGGTGAAGAACATTTTTCTGATAGCCGAACTAAACCTCCCTTGACACAACTTCAGGCCATTGCCTTGGGTGCTGTCACTGTCACCACAGAGCAGAGATCAGTGCCTGCCCCTCCTCTGCCCCTCACGAGGAAGTTGTAACTGCAATGAGGTCTCTCCTCAGTCTCCTCCAGGCTGAACAGACCAAGTAACCTCAGCTGTTCCTCATACGGCTTCCCCTCAGATCCCTTCACTGGCTTCGTAGCCCTTCTATGGACACTCTCTAATGCCTTAAAATTAAGGTATTATATCTAAATAGCTTAAAGTTAAGACAAAATTCTTGCTCGTTAGTATTTCTCTGTATGACTCTCAAAAGAGTTAAGCTGTTCAGAATAAGCAAGCAGAAGTAATTCCCAGCAGTTATGATGACTGTCTCCACTTAGAGCTCTTCTCTGCTGTGAATCAGTAGCTTGGGATCTGAAGTGTACCGGTTTTCTGTCTTAGAGTTGGGAAGTACAGTATATTATCAAAGCATCTTCCCACTTGCCTGCAGATTCTATACTGTCTTGAAAAGAGTTCGTTGTCACTGTGATGAACATGCATATCTTCCATTAACATTAATAGGAGTTACACTGGAATGTCAAGAGAAGAATATCTTCTCAATGCAGTAAAGGCATTAATTCAGCTGTGTTTGGTTCATTGGTTACTGAAATGTGATCATTAGACTCAAAGGGGAAAAAACCTATTAGGGTGATAGACTAGTTTACTTTGTATTGTGCTGAAACCTTTTGTTTTGCAAGGCGGAACTATTAGAAGATCAGTTAAATTTGGATACTTGCTGTACAATTATGGTGAATGTATAGCATGACAAAAGTACTGGTTACTGGTTCTGTGAGATGTAAAAGGAGCATATTTTCTTTGTGCAATTATATTAGCTTAAATGAAACCTTTTTTGAAGGTTGCTTATAAAGAAAAATCTGACTTGTTTCTGCCAGCCATTTTGACATCTAACATGCTTATAGTAACTTCATGAAGAATTACTCGCAGAAATAGTTTGACTTTAATTAAGAGAACCACTGAGGTATGTATTCCAACCCCTTCTGCTGCTCCATTTGGTGCTAATAGTGTGCTTGGTTTTTTCCTATTCACTCTATGTTGAGTCATATAGTTGTGAGTAGTTGGAGTTCTTGTTTTCTTGTTTGTCTCTATATTAAGCCCCAGTATCAAACAGAAATGAATCCATTTATTTTGGCTGTTCTGGAAATTTTGTAACCTGTTTTCTCTGCCATGCATCTGTTACTTCAAATAATGTCTGAAAATGAATACAAATGCCTTCTTGAGTGCAGCTGACATGATCTGAAACAAAAAATGGATTTGTAGATAGACTGGCTTTAAAATTTTTACTTTTGATGATAGGTAGTAACACCCTGCAATTTGTGTAGAAGACAAGCAGTAGCTTCTGTTAATGTTTGTGTAGAAGGTTTCGCTGAGTGATCCAGATCTCAGAGTGTGCATATTTAGAATCATAGAATCATTAAGGTTGGAAAAGACCTCTGGACTGAATCCAGTCTTTGACCAAACTCCACCACAACAACTAAACCATAGCTCTAAATGCCGCGTTGTTTCTTGAACACGTCCAGGAATGGTGACTCCACTACCTTCCTGAGCAGCCCATTCTAATGACTAATAACCCTTTCAGGGAAAAAATTCCAACCTAAACCTCCTAGATGTTCAATTGGAAGTCAACTTGAACTTTTCCAACTACTAGGTGCAATTCCATCTTTACTGAACCTTGTGATAGACATTGTCTTCAGAACACAGTAAACAGTATAGATAATGCTAGTTGCATATAGAGTATTTATTACTTGGTTTAGGTGAATATTTTAGTCAGTTTTGAATATGCAGAATCTTTTTTCTTTTTGATATGAAACAGTATACTGAAGTAAATGTTTACTTTATTATCTTCTATTTTTTCTGAACCAAATTGTAGGCTTTCACTGGAGTTTGGTACAAAACACAGAAATGGAAAATTACTTCATAATGGCCTCCCAGTGCTCATCTTTCATTTAAATTTCTAGGGGGATGCTGAAGAGTTTATGTGTCTCGACGAAAGCAGAACAGTTTTATATGCATACCTGGGAACAATTTATTGTGATTGACTGAACAAATCTTATCCATGTAATAGTAACAATAGCTTGGTTCTCTTCCAGGTACATTTGTTTCATTAGTACAGTTCAAGGAGACCTTGTCTTGGAATGATAGGTTGTTCAAGGGAGAACAATTTGCAATTGTTTTGCAAGTAGCTAATGGTAGGAAGTTTTGATGTGGTGTCTGTCTTGTCTGTCTCCTAGACAGAAAAGTAGAATTTTTACAGGGGAGATCAGCTAAGTCAGGATGGTCTTCTGGTGACACACTTGTAAGAAAGAAGTAATCCCCTGCTATAATTAGGTGATTGTACAATAGCTGTGTATTACAATAAAGAAGGGACATCTTGAGATACACCTATGCTGACAAAATATTGAATGACTGTATAATGCTCAGCTATATGGGCTATAGTTATAACTGCTTCTTTGTTTTAAGGTATGTTCCATCTCAGCAAAACTCAGGATTTTTCTCTTAGTAGAAATTTCACGTGCAGTGTTAGAGTCTGAATTCCATAAATCAGCTGATTTCTATGTACTTGATAGAAGTTACTAATGCTCTCTAAGTGGGACCTATCAGTGCATACTGGCAGTTGTCATAATTCATTGATATGCTGTAGAATTCTCCCTGAAATGTCTTTTCTCAGTTTTAGTTCTTTCTCAGTGTACAGGACTGCAATCTGCTAATCCTAAATGTGGTATGTGCAAACTGGCTTGATGTGGACAGACAGATTAGTAACAATTTAAGAGAATTTTTGTGTTTGTTTTGGTTTTTAAAGAGTCCAAAGCATTTGTGCAATAAGCTTAGGCTTCTGTATCAATGTTGAGGTTTGTTTTGCTTTTTGTTTGGTTGGTTTGAATTCTTGTTGGAGGTTTGGTTTGGTTGTGTTATTCCAAGGAGGGGAAGTAGAAGGTTAGCTTAATATAACACCAGGAGTTGTCTAGATGTGTGTGGGCTCTGGTAAGATCAGGGTAAAGTGGATTTTTACAGCTTCCTACATTAGTATCTTTTGAATGTGCAGCCTACACTACTATAGAGTTGTTGTCTTTTTAAAACCTCATTCAGAAACAGTCCAAGATATTTTGTCTCTCTAGTTCTCATTTTTTAACATTGCTATCTTTTGTTCTGACTTGAGCAATTGTTAAAATGGATAATGGATTAGCAAAGAAATTGGATACAATTTCTTGACCTAAGAATTCTACTTTTGGCTTTTAGCAGAGGAAGGAAAGAAAAAGTTGACATGATTAATGCTATAACTCATTTAATTGCAGGAATTACTGCGACAGCATTGTTTTCCTACGTTTGTCATCATAACCTTTCCAAAACGGGTTAGACTGGGATTTTAACAAATTTGGAAAAGTCAAGTGTTTATTTTGGCTCATGTAAAAAGTTCTAGAAGACGACATGCTGGGGCTGGGGCTGAGTTGTTGAGAGACAACTCATCAAAAATATTGCTTTAAAGGGTGACTTTTAGTATCACTAAATCGAGAAGGAATCCTCACTATGGCAATTATTTCTGCTGTTTGAGGGAGCAATCTAAGAGTTAATCAATCTGGATTTAGACAAACCAGGCATAAACGCTGGTCTTTCAATGAAGATTAGCTGTAAGCTGGTTTCCTTTGTAACTCTCTATTGGTTTGGAGGTGGTGGTGGAATAGGAACAGCTATTGAAGATGTCACCTTGAACTAGCTGAATTTGGTTTCATTTCTAACTTACCCTTTCAAGGAGGATATTGTTGTATTTGTATATTGTTGTATCCTTGTGTTTGTCCATGGATATTCAAGTGATCTAAAAGAAATCACTGACTTGTTAAGTGGTCCATAGAAATAAAATGGCAAAATTCTTGTCTGCTATAAGAAATTTATTTCTTTAACAAAAATCTAGTGGATGTGCACTTCCAGGAGGTGACTAGAAAGGTGTGAAAATGAAGACTTTTCATGACCATGTGGCATTTCATCACTAAAAATATTCAACTTAGTAGGCTAAGTTTAAATCTAAATAGTCGTCAGGCCCTCTGAGAAGTTGATGGTGGTCGTGCTCCTCTGAAATTTCATTTAATGTGAAAACCAGTACCTAGTAGATTCCAATCTCAAAAAAATCAGTCTGTCCTTTTGTGACTGCTGCATTTGTTTTTCTGGAAAATAACAGTAGAATTAAAAATGGTGAAAGAAAGGGTAAATAATAATTGCAAAAATAGAAGCAATGGCAGTGATAGTAACTACTCCCTGGTCAGATGACGTGATGAGGTGGCAGAACACAATCCATACCCTCTGCCTGGAGAGTGAGACCCTAGAGAGAGAACCCATCCTGGTCATCTCATATCATGTATCCATAGGGCACTGCTGTACATTGATATGTGGTAAAATAACCTGTGAGTATAGGAATGCTCTTTATAAACCTGGATATCTGCTGTCACTGGACAGTCATAGGCAACTTTTAGCTTTCAGTAGCAATTTGTCCAATCCTTCTAGACTGCCTCAAAATAAGAGTAATCACATTGTTGTATTGTCCCCAATTGTTTTTATTAATATTTTTTGGAGTGTGGGTTATGTCATGTTACTAGAGGGATGAATGCTTTCAATGTTGTTAAAATAACGGATCTGCAGAAATAATTTTTGTTAATACCCGCATGGTCTAACTTGATTTCAGCTTGCTCTTTTTAGTATTAAATTTCTTTGTTTTAATAAAGGTAGTTTTTGTACCTCAACTGGTAAAAAGAAATGTGTTTGTATTTTCTCAGAAATAAGAAGTGGTGATGCTGCCTTTGAAATCTTTCATACCAGCATCTGGCATTGATCTGGTCTACTCAGTTTCAAATTGCTTTATGGTTACTAATTAATATCCTCACAGCCAACTAATAGAGCAATGTATTTTCATCCTGAGGGCTTCATTGTGAACAGTAGTGCACTATGTATAACAACTAACAATTTACCAACAGAATTAAGATAATAGGACCAAATTCTCTTTTGATCCATACTGGTATAATCCCACTGATATCAATCACATTCCATCAAAATAAGTATGAGCAGAAAATAGGCTTTTAGGTCAAAAATACCTGAAATTCTTAGGGATTTGTTCTGGAAAATTAAAAATAGGAACTCATGAGTTGACCTTTTATATAATAACTTGTTAGCTTTTTGCATAAAGGAAACAGTTTTATGTTCATTATAGCTGGTATATTTCAATACAGATACTTGTCCCTATCTTTCAGTTGATTTATTGACAGATTCTCCTCTTAATGAAGTTTAGATAGACTTTTTTTTTGTTGCTGTTGAGTTATATCTTCTAATGCATTAGCATTTTTTTCTACACTGGATGCCTGAAGCATGCATTCTGTGCCTGTAGCTTTGATGCTTCTGTTTTAAGAAGCATTTCCAAATCTTGCATGCTGTATTAAAAGAGACAAATTTGCATTTTGTGTCAGTTTATCATTTTGACAGCTTTCTAATCTACTGTGTTACTCAGAAGAGAATAAATAGATGAAATTACAAGTTGTTATCCATGGGAAATCATTTAATGATGTAATTACTATTAATATCAGCTAACAATAACGATAAGATCCAAAAAACTCCAGATAAAATCCTTAAAATGATGTTGCAGTTTTTGTCTTTCTGAGAAGAGTATCTCAAGATACTTGTAGTCCAAAATCACTTGATTTTAGTTTTCCATAGATGTGAAGTTAAATGTGATTGTACTTGGGCACTTTCAATATAATAGATTTTGTGCTGTACAGAAAATGATACAAAATACCAGAGTAATAAAAGTTAATTATAGATCCAAATTATTTAGCACATATGCAGTTAGGGTTTCACATGAAGTACATGCTGCCTGCTATGTTGAATATTGAGGGTTCACAACTAGCATGTCCTGCAGGTGGTGCAAACAAGATTTGGGGATATGGGGCTGTTGGCTTACCTGGTGCTGCTGAAAGCAGCAAATACCCCTGAACAGAAAGCAATAGTTTGTTGAATGACATTATTGCTTAGACTGTTCTTTATCTGCTTCTATAAAGCATGCATAAAAATATTTCTTTAAAAGTAAATGGACAATTATATGTGCTCAGATGGAGATATTTTGTGACAGATTCATTATAAAATCAGATTCACCAAATTTCTAGTATTCCCTATGCATCAGCTGAGGATTTGTGTCTCATTTAATCGCATTGACTGTCCTCTATGACATGTACAGGCCCAGAGTATATCACAACAAATTTTGGCCGCAAGATTTTTTTTAAATTTTCTTTTCTTTAACAATTCTTGCCTGTGATACTAGTAGAAGCTACTCTAGTTATAGAGTATGTTTTGAAAAACAGTACCTTCTACATATATTTCTGATTATGTTTGGGGGGGAGGGGGTTTTGTTTGTTTTTCTTGGGGTTTTTTTGGTTTGGTGGTTGTTTGGTTGTTTTTTTTTTTCTTGTGTGGCAGGCCTTCAGCTCTTGGCTTTTGAAATTGAGTTGTGAATCCACGTTTCACCCTTGTAGTACAATCTTCATCAGTAGCATGCATTCCAAAATACAGATGCCTCCCTCTCCCACCCTCCCCCCAATTCCAATTTTGTGAATTTGGGTGATAGAAGCAAACACATTTTCAGAGATGCTGTTTTTGCCTATAGTTAAAGGATTACTTGCCAGTAGTATCATAAGATATCAGTGTAAAACTGGACTAATTGAGATCCCAGTTGGGCCAGGACTTTCCAGATTCTCATAGGAAATTGGAAAGGGAAGTTGTTAACTTCAAAATACACCTGACTCAAAGGATAGTAAGTGGATCAGGACTGTACAGTTGCTAGCAAAACATCTTCTCAGTGTTTGGTGCATGTATTTGTATTTCTTCTTTCTTGTTGATTTTGATTCAAAAGATACAATGAAGTTCATGAGGTATGATCCTGTGGGGTTTTCTTTTAAGCCAACAGCCAAAAAGTTGACTCTTTCAAATCAAAACCAGCATTCAGGTAAATGTAAGCTTTCCTTTGCCTTCCACTCCTGCCAACTTAGGTCTTGGAGTTTAGTGCTGAGGTGGAGCTGATCGTGGGAGTCAAGTGTCAAACGCCTTAGCAGTGATTGAATTCAGGAAAAAAACAAATTTAGGAGCAATTTGCAGTTCTTTTTGAGAAGTACACAGGAGTTGGCAACTAAATTATCTGTTCTGTGAAAATTATTTGAACTTACTGGAGTGTTTGAGCTATGTGCCAAGAAATCCAGGTAGTGTCAAGTGCTGCTTTCAACTGCAAATAATTATATGTGACTTCTGTGATAAATTTAATTAATTTTTTAAAAAAAAAGTAGATTTGTTGCAATTAAATATAAAAATTACCACGAGGGAAGGAATACATCCATTTAAAAGAAATCCAAAGCTATAATGAGTAATTCTATTTTGCCTTTTTAAAAATATATCTTGGGAATCAGAATGGGATGTCTTTCAGTTTATGGCAAATGGAAACCCACTGAAATTAATTTAGTAAAGGTATTGCTTGTACCACCACAGCAAATCTAAAGACAGTATGGGCAAACCTTGCGATGCGAGAAGAGATTCTTGTGTAGCAAGAAACAATAAGAAATGAGTTGTGCAGCTTATATTCTGTTTTGATTTTGCATGTAGCTGGTACTGGAATAAAAAGCTGAAAGGTGATTTAGAAACGTGAAAGTATATTCTTCATCCAGGGTTTCTTGTTCTTTCAGACCTGTTAAAGACGCCTATGTTTGTGTGCATAGCAGTGAACTTAATGGATTTGCTTCAGTAACAAAGCATTCTAATTTTGAAGGAGTACTTCCTATTGGGAATACTGTGGCAGTTTTATTATTTTGTGAGAGCACATATGAGTTCTCCTTCAAAGCATTTTTCTCATGCATACTGTGGACCCAGTATTCTCCTGGAATCTTGGCCTGGTCTGTTCCAGTTACAATTTGGTGGACACAGAGCATTTCCAAATATATGTGGTTGGAAATCACAAATGAGGAATCCAGAGGCTTTTCTGAGATTTGCCTGTCGTAAGGCAGTAATTTTTCAGTTGGTTCACATTTTTCTTTCTTAGAAGAGGGAACATTCCTTAAGAATATTGAACCTTGGAGTGGGAGCATTTCCATGTGGAACTGTGGATGAAGTGTATGATATAACAATTGGGAGAGGCCAATCCTGAAATACTAGTTCCTAAAAGGATTGACTCAAAGCCTAATATCATCTTGCCAACGTTTTGGCTTGGTCATTCAGAGGGCTCCTAGTCTAGTAAGAGAAAGCCTTGAAGTTAGAGGGGAGACGGCATATTTTAATCTTTTTTTAAAACTTGTTTTCTCCAATCTCTTTTGCAGAAGCTTCTTTATTAACTCTGAAAGAAATAAGCTCCATGTCACCTTAGATGGAATGTTCCACCACGATGCTATAAGCCTTACTCTGTACAATGAAGCTGAGACTGAATTTACACTCTATGCTACTGGGTGTGATGGTTTTCTGTTTCTTTGAAAAAATATTGTGATTTAATAGTGCTGATCCCATCAGTACTGTATTTGCTTGGAGCTCCTGAGACCTTTCCTCTTCTGAACATGTATTAAAAAGCCCAGTCAGAATCTGGCTAATTACTTTATTTCTACACCAATGCTGTTAGTGCTAAGCGGCGTAATTAGTTGCTTTCCTGACTGGATTGTCTGTTTTTGTGGCATGGGCTGACAGGATCTTACTTAGGCTCATGTTTGCAACCTGAAGAGATGCTCTCTTCCCTATAGGCCATATCTTGACCTTTACATGAAACCCATCAGTTTCTAGTGGACTACCCTGATTTTTGTTAGATCTGGGTTACATATCCCATTCCTTCGGAATAGATCTCCTGAACAGATGCCATCATGCCAAAAGTCAACACACTCCCAAGGCGCCATCCTCTGAGGGATGTCTCTGTTCAAGCACTTTGTACACAATTTTTCCCTCATGGAGATTATCTGCCTTCTTTCTTTCCAGCCCACCTGTCCATTATGCCTTTGGTGCAACATGTGAGCACAATACATCATTATAGTAAAGAATTTTAGAAGCAGTATCTTCCTACAACTGCTAGGTAAACTTCTACGGTTCAGATACCACTTGGAGTCGGTCACTGTGGGAACAAGATATGAAAATCAAGCATTAACTGAATAAAAATGAAGGTTATTTAGTAGCAGCTGAAAATTCTTTGAAATGTACTTTGTGTAGGCAGGATTGCATCTAGCCCTCCTTCCTTTTTTGACCAAAGAGATTGGGATTTAGAAATGGAAGGGTGAAGTACGTTTTACATTATCCAGTACTTGTTGCTGTGGCAACATAGATGCATAATTTTAAAGGCGAGCATTTTTTAGCCTTTGGGGTAGATAGCATTTTGTGTCTTTCTCCTATTTCAGATTGAGAAATAGGATTTGTGTTTCGTCAGATTTTTATAATTAGCATGCATTTGCTTGAAATATAATGTGTATTATGTTTGTAAAATGTATAATAATTTATAAATTAGTAACAAGGGTGACTTTGAATTGCTCTGGGATGCCTTAAAAATGAAAGGTTTGCTATTACAGCAAAAATTATAATCTGTGTTACGAGAGCTTTGGTAAATAGTTTAATGCATTGGGAATTCTTGACAATAGATAGATGAAGATCTGCCACTTTAAAAACTCCATTGCCTTAACTGCTTTCTAACTCCAGTAGTCAAAAGCTGTTAAGCTTTAAGTGCTCTGTCATATTGTGGGCTTTTACAGCAAAGAGTAGAGCAGACAGCAGTGATGATGGAAAACGATGGTAGGTAGACTTAAAATACTATAAAGCATAGAGACAATTGTATGTAATGCCTGGAATTGAAACCTTTTTGAATGAAATGATCAGCCATATGTGCCACCCTCATGCACCCTGTAAGAAGAAGAAAAGAAATGTACCCTATTGCTAACTGTGCATGAAATTGCAGTGTTAGAAGATATTGACCAGATGTTTCAATCTCAACAAATAGCTTGTTATGTGACTGAGTGAAAATCTCTCTGCTGCTTTGATCACATACACCTTAAAGGAAGAAGTAATTTAATAGAGGTTGTCCAAGTTCATCACTGTCAATAAACTTTGACTTGACCTTTGCCATCTGTTTTTGATACTGTTGCTGATAGAAGCTGATAGGCAGCTGTTTACAGTTTGTGCTATATGAATTCTGTGTGGCCAGACAATGAAAGAAGTCTCTCCACTTGAGGATTTTTTGCTGTCGTTCTGAGTGTGGGTGTATTCATTGAGACTGCACATCATGTAGCAGGGGAGTGTGGGTGACATATGCATGGGTTTTAAAAAGGAAGTTTTGTTTTAATGTTGCAGATACGCAAAATCATACATGAAATATCCTAAAAATGTCACTTTGCAGCGGCATCAGCTTCACTTATAGATTAGTACCTAAATACATATACAACGGTTTACACTGGAGAATTTTAAGGTATTTTTAAATTGCTTATCACTGTTTTTTATATCTATTTGAAGTACTAATTCTGTACAAGTAGAGTAGGCTGAGGCATTGTTAACAGTACTTTAAGTTGCCCAATGAGTCTGTCTTGCTATACTTGAGTATGATGTTCCATTTTCATGTTGTTTATATCCTTCCATTCACATCTGAACACCACTGCTTCTGACCGGAGAGGAACAAAACTTTTTAACGTTGTACTTTACTTGCATCTTTTTATTTTCACATCCAGTGTTCAAGAAAGATGTTAGTATCTTTTGAATGCTTTTACTGATAAAGGTACTCTTAATCCTTACTTCATGCTCAGCTTTGCAGTATTGGCAAATTTTTTAATAAATAGTTGTATACACTGAAACAGCTGCAGAAGAGTCCCAAGTAAACCTGGAATTCTTTCTGTTGTGATACCCTTCAGTAACTGTCATCTGTGACAGTTGAAGAACTGGTGTGACCAACCCTGTTCTGTAGGTCTATCGTCTTTTACCTGGTTTTGGGAAAGGAATGCACAAATTTTGAGCAAAAGGAGTGACACATCAGATCAGACAGTGGGGAAATGGTTGATGTCTCAGGTTCTGCCCTTCAAATGGGAAAAGGACACAAGGCCAACTGTGTCTCAGTTGTGTATCTTGTACGACCTCACGGGATTCATTCTGCCTTTGGCCTCGGATAACAAATTGACCTTCAGAAGAGAGGCTGCAGAACTTTAGGTATTTGAGGCAGAACTGTAGCGTTATAAATACAGCATAAGAGTGTGATGGAGTAAGGAATATTGGAATTAGATGTTATTTAAAGGGTGCAGTAAAAAAGAGCACTTGCTTTTGGTCACATTGAAACTTTGGAATATGGCTACTACATGTTTCATTACAGAAAATGTGCTTGTATTTCCTTGTACAGCAAGAAGCTTACAAACCAGACTAAAAATAAAACAGTGAACAAGCAGATGAAGAGCAATGATAAGAAATAGAAAGTGGAATACAGAAGAATAGCAGCACTGAAAATAGTTCTTTGGATTATAGATTTTATTTTTTTTAAGAGGCAGTTTGTTAAGTTTGTTTTTAAATGTAGAAGTGAATGAAGTACTACTCCTGGATGATTAATGTTTTGATAGACATCTTAATTTGAAAAGCTGTATCAAAATGCACTTGTGGCATCATGTTAGAACTAATAGATGTTCCTGTGCAGGGATTTGGATAGTAGGTATTGAGTCAAATGCTGAAAAGATTTAGATACTGGTCTCAGTGCAAGGCTTTAACTAGTCTTTTCCTTTAAAAAATATTATCACTTTATCTCATTTGACTGGAAGTTGCTTGAGGGTGTTGTCATGCATTTTAACAGTATCACTTCCTCATGCAAGATCTGGCAGCTTCAGCTAATGGTGGAAGAATTACTGTACAGGACATGGGGTCCTCTTCATAAACCTGCTTTTATAAAGACAAACTTACTTTTCCTTTTCCCATTTTTGTCTTATATGGCCATTATGTGATAATAGCTGTCACAATGTTTAAAAATCGATCAATGAAAATAAGAAAAAGGGGAAAAAAATGCAAAGGCATTGGAACAAACTGTAGTAACTCATCTGTTCTCCAGGGTCTTGTTGCTGTAATCTCATAACACTGATTCTGGATTTAGGTAGTCTGGGTCTGCTTGGGATGGAGTTAATTTTTCATAGCAACCCATATGGTAATGTATTTCAGGTTTGTCACCAAAACAGTGTTATTTAACACAGCAATGTTTTAGCTATTGCTGAACAGTGCTTGCACAGCATCAAGGCCCTCTCTGTTTTTTCACTCTGCTGCCCCCAACAAGTAGACTGTGTAGAGGGAAAGAGGTTGGGAAGGGACACAGTCAGGATAGCTGACCAAGGAGGTAATCCAGGCCATGTAGAATATGGCCAGCACTAAAACTGGAAAGGAGGGGGAGTTTTTCCAAGTAGCCATGGCTCAGAGAGTGGCTGGGCATCAATCTGCTGATGGAAGGTGGTAAATGAATGTGTTTGCATTATTTCTTCTTCAGCTTTGCGGTTTTTTCTCACTGCTGCATTTCTATTTCTCTCCTTTACCCCTCAAGGAGGGCAGATTGAGAGAGTGACTGGGTGGAGGCTTAACTGCTGGCTGGGTTACCCCACCTCTGTAGGGATTTTATATGACATAGTAAGTGTAATGGTAACAGAATATTGCGTTCCATTTGAGCTTGAGGTGTGTCATACCATACACAAGAAAGCAGGTGAGCTCACTTCAAACAGTGACACTGCCTTTTTTTTAGGATTGTCTTGCATATTGTCAGGTGTTTGTGTTTTTAAGATACATGATTTGATTTTTGATCCCACGTTTTCTCATTTTGTATGGTCATCTGAGTTGTGATTTAATTTCCTTTAACATCTAAAATATTCTTAAAAGTATTCCAAAGGGGTTTTAATGGACTGTGTATATATTGGTGGTTGGACATAACAGGGACACAATTGGTGAGGGGCACAACAAACTGGTAAAATATTTGAAAAGTATCTGGACACATTCTAAAATTTAGAACATAAAAATAAGAGATACTCCATTCCTGTTTTGATTTACTAAAAAGAATATTTCATGAGTAGTTGCTCACATTGTTCAGTTTAGATTTCAGCAGACATGTTAAATCTTAGCTAATTTTAGGTCCTTGGAGTCCTCTCCTCTGTGAACTGCAATTTAAAATAAGATCAGATTTGACAGGTCATGCAGAGAAGAGTCCAGCTTCAAATAACGCACTTCAGATGCACTTCAGATGTCTGTATTCAGTGTTAATGAGTTTTGAAGATCCTTCACTGTGAAGGGGCATAATGCTTCCTGTTGTGTTGTCAGTTTCTAGGCATTTAGGATTCAAGTCCACAGTTGAAAACTCCGATGTGCAGAAGGTATGTCAGTCTAAGCAAAGCTTCGGATGCTTTGGCGTTGTTAGTTTAAGATGACTGACAGATGTGGAAATGCACTACTGGCTGCCACTTAAAAAATGAATTCAGGCATTCAGAGAACAATGTGGTTGTGAGTATCTTCATCAGCCTCCTTGTTCCAGTTATCAATGTTGTCCAGTTAATGGTGACACTTACAGCAAAGCAGAGAGTTGGAGTAAAATGAAATAATTTCTCAAGGATCTTTGTTATAGACAGAAGGCTATAAAGCTGTTGTAAGATTCATCTGTAGGATGTTTCTTTTTTAAGTCTTATGGTAATGTGTACTGAGACCCAGCAGTAGGAAACTCTGCTTTTGCAGGGAAAGTGTCTTTGCAACTGAAGACAGTGAGGTAAATTAATAAGGTTTTCCTCTACAGTGAACTTTGCAGGAACACCAAAGAAGAGCTTGAATCCAAATCAGTTGTTGTGATAGTGGGTACTGGACTCTGCTCCTGTGGCAGGAGCACAACATTCTCAAGCTAAGTAGGATAAACCTGGGAAATTCAAATTGAAGAACTTCCTCTAATTGTATAAGAGCACTGATTTTCTTTCACGTAGTATGAAGGGGCCTTTTTGGGGGGGGTGGAGGCAGTATTGGTTCTTAAAAGACAGCACTGAGTATCCAATCAAAGCCAAGTCACTTCTAGTGTCACAAGTGCTTCTTGGAGTGCTTCTGTAACTCACGAAAGGAGAAAGATTGCTTTCAAAAGCCGTTTTCTACTCAGACAGAAGTGGGAAATAAGAGTACCACATCTTTGAGTCTGAGGATGTGGAAGAGTGGGACATAGTTCACTCCAAGCAGTCTCACAAAGTCACAATTGAGTCTTCAGAAGCTTTTCTTGTTACCAAATTTTCTTGGTATCTCAACTTCTTGCAAGAAAAGATGGTGCTGTTCTCTGCAATTACCACCCACTCCCTGGAACACAAAGGTTCTTATACTTCTCTGATAGCTAAAGCTTGCCAGAGAGTTCATCCTGTTCAACTCTGATCATCAAAAACTGCATGAACAGATAGTCCTGCTACTGTAAGCCCAAGTTATGAAAAGTCATGAAAATAAGGAGAGAAGTATTTTGTCACCCTCTAGCGTGTCTTGGAGCAGCCAGGGTGCTGGCTTCTTTTGCAAGTGCTGGCCTCAGTATTTGATCGTAAGAAATAATGTGTCTATAGGGATATGGTAACCTGATATTACATTATGCTTATTTTGAAATCAGCTGAATTTTAAGGCAGAGTTATGCTAAAGGCAAGGCATAAATATAAAAAATAATTAAAGTTTGCTTTGAGTTTATCAAAGTGCATACAGCAAAAACGTGAAGAAAATGCAATCTGTTTAACTCAAGAGAACATCTGAAAGGTGTGCTATTTCCTATGCTCCTTTCTCTGTCACAGATGTTTATGCTAACTGAAAAGGTCGGGGCCTGTCCTTGTGTGTACCTGATGTCCAAGCTGTGTTGACAGAAGAAAACTTTAGAGCAGAGGAACACATTAGATTTTATAAACTACTCCTTGAGTTTCCTTTGTGGTATCCCACTCCTGAGGCTGTCTTATTCTTTCATGATAAGTTCCTACTTTTGACACTTCTGTCTTTGGTCCATTAGCAGCCTCAAATTCCCTTGGGTGCTGGTGAGGATTCATGGTGTGGCCAGGTGCCAACCTCTCCTGACCAGACTGTCAATACAGTTTGTTAGTAGCTGCCTCTCAGCCTAGCCAAACCCTGGATAATTAACTCATTATGCTGATTCCCGCTGAGCTGGGTCATTTTCTGTTTCTGTCTCGAGTCTTTTTCATTCAATTAAGTCTTGTATTTCACATAAATCCATAAATCTAATTTTCAGTTTATAAAACCGTATACCTGGCATTAAAGTGTGCAGTTTTTTATTGGCCTGCGGATGATATTGGCTATAATGCTGCATGGCTGCTTCACAATGCTAAACATCTCGTGATCTAACCCCCATTCCCATTTAGAGAGCTTTAGCCAAAGAGTCACTAGTAACAACAGTGTATGAAGTAGCCCATAGAAACCTGGTTTTTTCATAGCAGGTTATTCAAACTTAAAATCAATTTCTGGGTCAAGTTAAAAAAGAAGTTCTCAAGTATGTGCCTTGAAGAGCCTCACTTCTTTGCAAAAAATGCCTGCTGTGGTTCATTCCACAAGATGCAACTTCAGTAGTGTACCACAGAAATACTTTTATCGTTCAGTTTCATCAAGTTTGTAGTGTGAGGTCTGCTTTTGCCCTTACTAATGTGTAGCCTTTTAGCTGAGGAAAGAAGAAGCAGCTTGGGAAGAGTTCTGCAACTGACAACACCTCACCACTATTATTGTGGGATTAAGAGCAGATCATTCCAAGGAGGAGTGTTGGTAACTGGAGATCTGTGATGAGAGGCTCTTTGTAGAAACACTGCTGAACTACTTTCCCATCTTCCTCAGTGCTGCTTAACTCAGATACTCAAATGAAAATAATACCTATGTAGTGGGACTATCCTCTCACCATAAATACCTGTATTTTAAATAAACCTGAATATGAGTAGAACTGCTGAATGGAAGAAGTGGTCTGTACCATATACAGAGATTCATATCAGGAAAGTCTGGGTCATGACTTTTGATTCTCAGGTATAACTTGACTTAAATTTAAAATCAGGGTTGGGACAGCTTATATATGGCATATATCACATCTGAATTCAAACGGAGCTGCTGCCAGTAGCCAAAACTGTCATACTTGAATGGGAATTCATTTTTCAGAGATCTATGTGAAGTATTAGTTACTACTGCTCCAAATGTTGTCAGACATATATAAAGTAACATCATTTGATAAAATGTTTTAAGCCTAAGGTGCGGTTTGAAGTCTTACGGGTTTTTAAGATTTTTTGGGGTTTGATTCTCTGATAAATGTTGTTCATAGTGATCTCTATTAATTCTTTTTATTTGTGACAGTAAAGCATGCTTGCATGGGACACAAAGCTTTAGGTACTTCTGTTCTTACCCATGTGGAAAGTTGTTCCATATTCGCTTGCAGCTGGTCAGAGCAGTTCTCATCTTTATAAATAATCTGTTCCACTTAATCATACCTCCAAATATAAAGAATTATTGTTCCTGAGACATCCTAAAGGAACACTGTGCAAGTGTGTATTATGTATGTGCAAAAGTGTGTCAAATTCAAGGATATAATTGATATCCTCATATTAAGTGTATTAATTCTCTTATTAGGGGTTTTCTTAATTTATATTAGAGTGGTAGGGAATAGAGAAGCAGAGCATATGTAGTGTGCATTTCATGAATGAGAGTTTTAACGTTGCTACCATCTGATAATAAAATCTTTTTTCTCCTTAGACTTTATTCAAATTTGCTGCAAGAAAGAAACCTTGCAACTTTTGTCCACCTTTGTCTTATTAATGGAAGCTTTACATGACTAAAGATTTCTTTATTTTTATCTCTTTCTCTTCCCTCCGGAGCTGGTAGTAATAAAGATGTGACTAAGTATGTATTTTCATCTTAGTTACTTGACCTTTCTACAACCCACAGTTACCACTAATGCTGCTTTGTAATGGAGACATTATCATTTATTTAAATCTTGATTAGGAAACAATTATAAGTAGGGTTTTAGTATAGCAGAAAATTGCTGTAGCCTTTAATTCATACTATAGATTGAGTGGATAAGCTTTCTGACTGTAATTAGAGTGAATTATAATGACTTCAGTTGGCTGACTCACCACCAGCAGACTAGGGCCTATGATTGTTTCTTCACATTTATTTTTTTAATTCACTCTGGATTTCACATTGCTGATAAATGCTGTTTTTTAACTTAGCACAAAATGAAGTTACATTTACAACTGAATGATACATTTTTTGGTAATAAAAAAGGAGGTTTATGAAATAACCTGGCTCCTTAGCAACACTGTGCAGCTACTGTTTCTTTACAATTCAAGTGACAGACAGGCTCTTAATAAAGTTGGAGATAAGATACTTTCATGTGTGACTTAACAATGTAAAAAGGGAGGATTTCCTTTTTTGCATGCAATTAAATGATAGACACAACTGGTTATTTTCAGTACCACTTAGTTTTTATGTATATTTTGAACGTTGCATAATGTTGCTTAGGTTTCTCAAATGTATTGTTTTCCTTAAGTGGTATCTTTTTTATTTCTTTGTTTGGGAGGTGGGGGCTATTTTCTTCTTTTCGTTTTCTTTTGTATTTTCTACAATTTTTCTTTGAAGGTACCATATGTTGCTTGATTAGATGTAAGTGTAGAGGCAACTCCTTTGAGCAACAGAACTTCTTTTTGTATACCTTGTAAAAACAGACTAATGTACTTTTATTTATAATTAACTACACGTATTTAAGTTTTACATTAGATGTTACACACTCTGTGGGATCATTAAGGGTAAATTTTGTTTTCTTTGCTACCCTTTCCTCCTTTGCTGTACAAGATGTTTTTTACTTCAGGCATACATGTGTTGTATAAGTCAGAATGTAGACATGGTTAAATATGGTGAGTGAAGATAAAAAATGGCAGAAATAATATACTAGATATGCTAACTTTGTATTTGTTTTGTGTTGTTTTTTTTCTTTTCCCCTATCAATCTGCAGTGGATGATTCAGAAACCTTACAAAGCTGCAACTTTCTTTGGGTGCATTGGCAAAGATAAATTTGGAGAGATCTTGAAGAAGAAGGCTGAGGAAGCTCATGTGGATGCCCATTATTATGAGCAGAGTGAAGAGCCAACAGGAACCTGTGCTGCCTGCATCACTAGTGATAACAGGTCAGGGGCCTTTGATATTTTCTGAAGATACAAATGCAGTTGGGATAGTGAGTGTAGCCTAATTTGCTTGGAGTATCCAGCCTGGAAAAATTGTGGTTTGAATGATAAAGTGTTAGCATTGGTTTGAGGCAACACAAGACTGCCTAGGCCGTAGCTTGGGGCTGGGCAATATTAATATACTTTTAGAGAATAGCAATTGTATTATGGCCAGAAAGTGTGAGATAATATACTACTGCTTTCTGAACTTGATAGTTTCCACTTGCTCTGGAGAGAACAAATATGTGGGAGACAACAACTGGTTAACAAGTATGTGTATGCAGCGTGTGTGCAAGCTGATTGGTACATAAGGCTTATACTTGATTGGCAAGTGAGGAACATACCTTAGGTGATACTGTGTTTAGCCAGAATAACTATCAGCATATAGCCAGATTGGAAGGGTTCATTTCATTTTATGCAAGAGAAAGGAAAAAGCTTTGTTGTTGTTACTGTTAT
The DNA here is from genome assembly GCA_013397795.1 of Orthonyx spaldingii. Lineage (NCBI taxonomy): Eukaryota > Metazoa > Chordata > Aves > Passeriformes > Orthonychidae > Orthonyx > Orthonyx spaldingii. Next base: position 665,833 of record VZTJ01003210.1, read on the forward strand.
TGCACTCACTGAGAAATTCTTCTAGTACCTGTAATTCTGTATGTCTACATTTTAAGAATTTCTTCTGAATTTGTCTTTAATGTTTTCATTTGCTACTTTTTTCTATTCATTTTTCTTGAGCATCGCCCTTTACTTTCTCCTTTCACCCTCTACCCAGAACTCTTGAACTTGTGTTCTACTTCTTTGCTAATTACCTTCTGACAACTTTTTTAAAGGTTTCAAAGCCAGCTAGTCAGGTTAGCCTTAATCTTGAGATGTTAGCAGCACACATCAGCCCTCCCTGATTTCTGACAGCATTTAAATTTTCTGATACTACATACTGAATCAATAATGAAAATGGTATCAGTTACCCTGAAGAATATTTTTTTTGGCTTAGAATAAGATAAACCTTTTTAGTTTCCCTCTGTGGCTTTCAATGCCATTGGTCGAGGACCTGCTCTTTTCCTTCCAAAGCAGTATCAGGAGTTAGTAGAATTTATTAAGTTTAGATAGCAGTCCCATAATTAAAGTCCACACCATACTTCTGGAGAAGTTGTTGAGTGTTTTGGGTAGAATTAGAAAAGGTGGTAGACAGCAACATGAAATGAGAGTGAGAGGAGGAAGTGTTTTCCATATAACATGCAGAACTCTAGGACAATTTTAATTAGAGCAGACATCTGATCCAAACCCCTTCAGAAGGTAGGACCAGCTTCAAAGTTCAATCAGGTTTTTCGTGGCCATGCCCAGCTGGGTTTTGAATATCACAAAGGGTGGAGGTTGCACAAGCTCTCTGGGCAAACTGTTCAAACATTTGATTGCTCTTCATGGGAGAAATTATTTTGATGGTACCCAGTGCAGTATTCCTTTTACCAGCTTGTGTCTGTTCTTTCTTGTGTTCAGTAATAGTCTGGCTCCATCTTTTCTGTAAACTTTCATTAGATATTTGAAGAAAGCAGGAAAGGTCTCCCCTTAGGTACCAGTTCTTACGGTTCACTCAAAACCTTTCTGCATTTGTTAAGTGTTCCAACCTCTCAAAAATTTTGATGTTCCACTGCTGGACTTACTGCTCTATGTCAGTGTCTTGTAATGGAAAGCTCAAAGCTGGACACAGAACTCCAGATAAGGTCTGGAAACAGAGGCTTTCCTCCATTCTGGGTATGTAAGTTCCTTTGTCATGCAGCATGAGCTGCATGTGCTCATATACACCAGAATGTGATTAACCGTCTCTGTGTCATGCACTGCTGACTCATGTTCCAACTCTGGTGCACCAGTATCTCCAGATCCTTCTCTGGAAAACTCCTGTCAACATTCACTCTATATTGTTGTGTGTAATTGCATGACTTTGCATTTACCTTCAAGTTTTCTGCGAGCTCAATTCTTCTGGCTGTTGAAGATCCACTGAATGACAGCCCAGTCCTCCAGCTTATCAATCTGTCCCTCCCAATTTCATGTTGTACATAATGTCTTACTCTCAGGAATGAATGTACATACTCTGTGGAGGAAGGAAGTTCATTCATCTTCATCTGGAGTTTTGACACTAATTATGTCTATAGCCTTCCCCCTTCATCTCCAAGATCCATATTCAGTTTTTCAAAGAGAAGAAAAGCAATAAAGACATTTTTGCTCTGTGATTCTCTCTCTCTTGAGTCACATAGTGGCTGTGTAGCATCCTGTAGCAATCATCATTTTCTAGATAACATGATGGGAGACTGAAATCAAGACTGTCAATGGGCACACAGTATGAATTCAAGAAAAACATGTGCATCTCAATGGAATTTAAAAGTTTACCTAAATTTGTTCATAAGAACATCTGCAAATACTTCTTTGACTTAATAAGCAGTATTTTTGGTTTGCTAATATAAACCACTATTTTTTCTTAATATCAAATATTTGCTCAAGTACTAGACAGTGGCTTCATCTCAATCAATGCCTTAGCTCATGCTTGAGAGTGGCAGGGAGTTCATACTCCTTGGAAGAAGGAAAAATAGCTGATAGTTGTTGCTGAAGGCTTTATTGTGTATTTGTCCATCCTGTGAGAGCAAGTTTATTCTCAATCTTTAATTACGCTCTGATTGGTTCTTGGTTTTTAGCATTTTCTATGTTGGTAAGAATCACTTCAACTTGGCCCTGGTTGATAACTCTATTTATTGATTAATCTGTTGTCCTAGCTGAGGTTCATGTTAACTTCCTTCCTCAGATCTCTTGTCTGTTTTGGAGAAGCTGGCTAGTAGCACTCCCGGTTTTCACAGGAACTAACAGTATATATTTATGTTCCAGATGCCCTGATATGAATGTTTCTTGCTTCTGCTGACTCTGTCTCGCTTTTGCAGGAAAGGGTTCTGAGCTGATACGTGTTTACCACCCTGAATTCTTTAGTTTAGCAATACTAATATGCTTTGTTTTCTCAGAGCTTTTCAAGAAAATCCTAACACATGATTAAACTGTAAAGTAATACCTACGCTCTGTCATAGTCTGACTTTGATTTGTACTTTCTGCTTAGAAATAACCACATGCACAGTGTCTCCATTAAGCTGTTTCAATTGAAGTACTCTGGCTGTCTCCAATTACTGTATTTCCTTGAAAAAATATCTACCTTGTCTGTGCCCCACATGTTGAACTTAGTGGTGTCAGACTTAGAGTTTTAATTTGGAAAAGCTCAGTGCTTTGTCGTCAGTGTAGCAATCTTTTATTACCCATGTGTGCAGATCATCTCTACAGTTGGATGTAGCCACACAGAACTAGGTTTACAGTTTCAGGGGCATGTGGTAAGTGAAAGGAAACATACAGAAAGTCTTTGCTCAGTTTTCTGGAACATAATTGCTTTTCGCTTAGCAACATACATAGACAGACAAGATTTTTTTTTTTCAAACTATGTCCTTGATAGATATTTAAGGTTTGCCAAAACGGAATGATGTAATTTGCTTTTAAAATTTGATTTAGAGAAAATTACCACAGTTACACACATGTCCTTCTTGAATTTGCGTGTTTCTCCAGTGGATTTCTTGTCACTGAAATGATAATGCTCATGGAGAATGAAACTTGTTGCCCTGTTACTTGTAATGCTACAGGGGCTTGGTGTATTTGTTCATAAATTTTTTCCTTTTTTTTCCCTTTTCCAAATTCACATTAGTTTTCATTGGCTTTATGAAATAAAGTTTATAGGTTTTAGAATTAAACAAATAAGCACCAAGTCTGCTCATGGGATGAAATGACACAGAACTGTATTTTTGATATATTCAGATAAAGTTAGTCTAACTTTGTTTTAATTTTTATATATGTGATCTGTTTAACTGACAAGCATTGTCAGTGATCAGTGCTGCAGGAGGTTTACAAGAAGAGTTGGTTGCTCTGTTCATAAAAGTTTTCTTTTGGCCTTTTGTTTGTTTTTTACTGAATAACGATGTCTCGTTTACTTACCTCCTGACACCTGAACATAGTAATAAGCCTGGAGGCAGAAGCATAACTCAGTGAAAGCAGATGAGCAATTTGCTCCCACCCTTTGTCTCTGGACTGTAGTAGCATTTGTATGGAAGAGGATGATGCATGCAACATCAATGCCATGCACCTTGAGAAGGCCAAAGTTTTCAATAGCCAAATGTTGTATTTGTAATTACACATTCATTATCTGGCTAATGCACTTAAATATCACAAAACAGTGATGTTAACGTTAAAAGGGCATCCATTGACTATTAAATATTGAAAATGATATTTAAAGCTCTGTATGCTAGCATGGAAATAATCTGTTTCCCCAATTCCCCTTCTCTAAATATTGCATGTTATTAAACATTCTGATAATGCAATTGCATAGAAGAATTTGGTCATGGTAGCCAGAGTGGAGAGGTAGAGCATAACCATCTTTTTATGACCTCTATTTAGGAGTATGTCTGTAAGTTTTTTGTGTTTCATAAGGCTGAATGGAGTGGGTGAAGAAGACGATTTAAAATAGAATGTATCTTGCATGTAACAGAGGCAATATGATACAAGTATTTTTGTTCTTGGTAATGGAAGTTGTGTCCCATAGCTTGTATTATAAAAGAAGTACAAATGAGTTTTTGGTAGTTTTCCAGTAATCCACAGCTAAGCCAAAGGTTTTTTTAACAGTTCATCATCCAAAAGTAGCAATTGGACCCTTTTTTATTTGCTAGAGGAAAATATGAACCTAATGGGGGAAAAAATCCCCAAAACAAGCCCCTTTTAAAATAATATAGCTATTCATTGGAAAGTTATAAAGGTAAGACTTACATATCCATCAACCTTTTGCTTCTAGTGAGGGAAAATAATTTGCAGAAGATAAACTGGAGTAACAACTTTTCTTTTGGTGCTAGGTACCAGAGGAGTTTTAATGAAAATCTGCGGATGCTAAACCATACGGAGGGAGTTGATCACAAAATGAAATAAAGGTTGATTCAAAGCAAATGAAGGCACCTGAACAATATAATAGTGAGAGGTTACCTAAACTATGTAGCTGGATTTAAAATAAATTATTTAATATAAGATTTAAATTATAGTTAATCTATTATTTAAATATATTTTTTTACTTTTTATGAAATGGTCAAAGTATATATGGCCTATGGTGCTCTTTGTCAACTGCTTTTATGTTCTTTAGAATCTTTGAGAAATTATATTCATTGTTAGAAATTTGCAGTAGTGTTGTTTGCAGAGGGTCTAATACTTGTTTTTTAATCACTTTCAGGTCTCTTGTAGCTAACCTTGCTGCTGCTAATTGCTATAAGAAGGAAAAGCATCTTGATTTGGAGAAGAACTGGAAGTTGGTGGAAAAGGCCAAAGTTTATTATATAGCAGTAAGTTCAGCTTCTTTCAAATTGCTAAAATTCGTGTTACAATATCCTGAAGTTTAAGCAATGGCTGTGTCTGTTACATGTGGTTTAGAATGATTTTATGGAAAGACAGGGAAAAAAAATGACTGCTTCAATTTCAACACAGTTTGATTTCTTCAAATTTGGATGTACAAATGCAGAAGTATGTTTCAGTTGTGTGTTCCCTTAAGTTGGTGAGAAATATGATAAGAACTAAACATATTTTCAGAGCTTTTGTAGTAATGCATCAAATTTACATTTCACATTTTCTAGTAAATTATTGTGAAGGATGCACAAATTATGTAGAAAAACACTATTAGCATAATTATTCACTGCAAACAGTTTGAGCTTATTTGTGTGAACAATCTTAATTGCTATTTATTCCATAGTAATTACTATGGCACCTTATAACTCAATATTTCAGAAACAATGATTGTGACAAATCTCTTAAATGTGGGTGGTGGGGCAAACTGATTTTAGTGATGAAATCTTCTAGAATAAAGGGGGGTTTGAGGATGGGGCTTTAGTAGATTCACAACTAGTATTCTTTTTTTGCCATCCAGATGAATCAAGGCAGATTAACGTATTTGTGTAGATTACTTCTTGCCTAAATAGCAGTGGTGCATTTGTTTTCATCTTGCTCTCAAGTTGATATGACTGATCAAAATTAACAAACATAGAACGTCTATGACAGATTAAAACCTCATAACATGCATGTAATATATGGATTCTGTATGACAGCTGTTTCCATTCTGCTACCTGAGCTATGTGGGAACAGCTGGCAAGAAGTGTAAAAAATTGATTATCCAGGAGGAACAAGTTCATTGAAAATAGTTATTTCTTTTAGGTAGTGTTAATGTCAGCCTGTTAGTGTGCACTGCTGTAGGCTTTACATGGTTGTTATTGATTCTTGTGTATGGCCAAGGCTGCCCCTTTATAACTGTCAAAAAATACTTATAACCTTCTCAGAGTACAAAGAAAATACATCCCGCTGTTATGACCATATGTTTGTGCTGTGGTCAAAATATACGTAGTTGTATTGTCTGCTAATTTTTTATTTCTGTTTTTTCAAGTGTTCTGAGCTTTTTATTTTCCAAATGCCATGCTTGGGAATTAATGCTGTTGGCTGAAAATTTTTGAAAGGCTAGGAGTATAATTTAAATAAAGTAGAATGACAAATACTCCCAAAAGTTTTACTGCACTAAGTTTGGGTTGGTTTTTTTTTTAATTTTCCCATGCCTGTACATAATTCCCAATAAAGCTTCCAATGTACAATTTAGAAAAATTAAACTTAGTGGAAATGCTTCAGGAAAACTGGGAAATAGTTCAGGAGGTACTGAACAGCTTTGTATTTTTTAAGATAAAGCCTTCATCTTATTCTAGTTCTGAAGTCACTCCTCTGTGTTCAGTCAGTTTGATCACTTAAATTTTGACTAAATGATTCACTACACTGATTTTTGTATATATTAAAAGCTGTTTTTCTCAGATGCCAGTTCTACAACATCCAAGCTTTGACTAGGAGACAGAGAATTATTGTACTAAACTGAAAATAAACCCCAAGATGTGCATATGATAATGGATAACTAAATGACATTGAAGTGCTAATAAATTGAATTAGATATTTACAATATGAGATTCAGATTAGGGAAGTATGTGATTGCAGGAGATGGGTTGATTGAAGAACCTTGTTCACATGTATAGCAAAAGCACTCAGGGATGGGCTCAAGTCAGATTTTTAAGACAGTATTATCACTTCAAATTACAGATTGCATATGTAACTTCACTGATTGAAAGGAGACTGTGTAGAACTGTCCATGGTTCCCCATGCCAAGGAGTGCTCTTGCCCTTTTCTTTCATTTAGCTTCTTTACTTGCAGGTTGGTAGTGATTTACCAGATTAAGCGAAACCATGTAGTGGGCAATTACCACTCCTGAGGTAGAGGGTAGCTCTCTAAGTCATTAATTTGTCTACTGTTGTCTGTCTTCACTTTAGTCTTGTTACCTTCCTTGCCTTTGCACTGTGCATATGTTACTTTTAATTTTCTTCTTTCTATCCAACTGCCACCTATTTCTTGGATTGCATTAGAGTGTATGTCAGTGACAGATACTTATTCTGGAAATCCATGTTCTGAGATTATCAAACAATTTATTTTCTTAGCAGAACAGGGCAGTTTTTGCTTTAGGACAGGTCTCTGATATCCTGTGGTCATCTGTATTTGCTTCCTAGAATAGATAATATGCTTTTCAATGCAGCATTCAGCAGAATGACCCTCACATGAAACTTAGCTCTGAAATCTAATCAATTCACAGAGGGAGGAGTGGGTACAAAGGAAAAGATAGTGAAGCCGTGACAGAACCCGTAAAGACAACTTCTGTTACCATGAATGAACACAATACATTTCTTTTAGCCATCTGGTAATCAGATACAGCAGACAAATTAGAGAAAGACTAGCAGAGAATAGGACCCAGTAAATCACAAATAGAAGCAAAACACAGTGGCTGCCCCAGCTTTCTCAAAGATGGTAAACTTTAAAGGTGTATTTTAATCCTTTAAAATTACTCTGTTTTGTATCATTTGAGATAGGTTACATGTACTGTCAAACTCTATGCAATTTCTTTCCCTTCTCCAGATATAATTCTTATACTTGCCATAATTTATACCACTGACATCATATCTTCCAGTCTGTCATATTCATTTCACTGTGGATCAGCTAGCTGTGCTGCTGGTGTCTGATTAGAAATCACTGTGAGGGATTTTATTTTGTTCCTACTGAGGCTAGAAAATGTCTCTGCCTCAGATATTTCCCTTATTTCAGAATAAGTGGAGAGTTATGACAGCACTAAACACTGCTATTCAGTCTCTGGAATTGTGAATGGGACACAACATGAAAATAATCATAAATTATTTTTATAATTCGGGGGAGGAACAGACAAATTAATTTTTTTCTTCTTTTTTTTTTTCTGTGAGTCTGTGCTTGCTGTCAGGACTTGCATTTTAGAAATCATAAGTGTCAGAGTTGCATCTTACAAACTTGGGTGATAAAACTCCATATTTGTGCACCTTGTCTTATTTTCAGAGGCATCTATGGGAGTTGCTGGTGTTCAGTTTCTTTAACATTGCACACAAACATTTTTACATTATTAATGCAACTTGAAGTATATAGCTATTAATTTTCATATTTTACAAAGGCCTGAAATGCAAAGATATTTTTATTGTCAGTGGTTTCGGTTAATAGAAAATCTGCTGATAAGGGTTACTTAGAAGAGCAGAAAAAAATTGAGGAGAATTTTAGTTGTCATTTCACTCCAATGGGTAACTCTGTGTTACTGTATATAAGTAAGAAATTTTGCATTTGTTCTTTCATAATGGGAAGAAAATGGAAAAGGAGGAAATGCCTTCCTTCATTAAAAGCTGCACTTAACCTTGTGAAATCTTAAGTTGTGAAATCTTATAGATTGATACATACAGCTTGCTCATACAGACAGCTGATTTTTTTCTTTCTCCCTGCACATGAACATGATTCTTACAAGTGTGGTGCTTCCCAGCTATGTGTTTTCTCTTGTTCCAGTTAGCCATTGTTATTTCTGCTGGTTATTTAGTTTTACTCACTTTGTCCTTCAGTCCAGCACCTGCATTTGTTTAATGTTTGCAGTTGGTGATTATGAGGTGGATGGAACACTGGCTTCTATTATCTTAGTACTATAGTAATGTATGTCTTCTTGAAAGTTCCTTCTGTGTTTCAGTTGCATTTCTTTGTTTGCTTTATTTTTCTTCCCCGAGCACTTTGCTTTACTAAGCATATGAAATGGCAGTATTGACTGCAGTTGTGTTCCCAGTCTGCAGCAACTTGAGTCTTAGCTTAGAATGGATAAAGTAGCTTTCAAAACCCAAACAGAACTTCCTTGTTGTTTGGCTGTTGTTATTTCATAATCTGTAAAAGTTTATTTTCTTCTCCTACTTTTGCACAGCAAATACTTGAAGTTTCTCAATGATTATGTCCCTCAGTTGTACCACATTGAGTGTCAAATCTTCTAATACTGCTTGGATTTGTTAGCCCACAGTTGAATTGCATTCATCACCTTCAGCATCTTTTGTGCTTTCAAAGTTAATGTCAAGTGTAGTTTATTTTGACGATAATGACAGTTCTGATCAAGACCAGGAATTCTGGGCTTAGGCTGAGTTTCCAGTTGGAAATGTCATTTATTGCAGCCAGTCATAACGAACCCAATGAAACACACCTGTCTGCTGGAGAAATTTTTACAACTTCAACCAACCTAGTCTGTTTCAACAAACACTGTGATATTTTTATATTTATTTTCCTTTAATGCCTAAGTGCTTGTCTTAGCAGAGAGATACTGTGGTAGTGTAGTGGGCTTGATGGAGGAATTATCTAGTTTCAACATGAGTCTGTCAAAACATAAGCTTGATGTCAGCAATGTGTTGCAAAGCTTAAATCACATTCTGCGGTATTTTACAGGGGGTTTGGCTATTTTACTTGAGAAAAAATGCTGATTATTATAACAATATAAGTATAAATGAAATTTCTTTTGTGCTGTCTCTTCCTTTCAGAAGTGTATTCAGTGAATGCATTTTTATTGTAATTTACTGCTATGATAAGTATGACAGCTTGCAATAGGTTGTGATAGGCTCTTTCCTTTGAGATGTGCTAAGTCTGTGTGTGCATCACAGGAAACAAGATACTGGCAGGAAGCAAAATATCCACTAGAAAGGACATTTCTTTGAATAACTTCACAATAGTTTTTTTCTCATTGATAACTTTTTCCATAGTGCTCTGGCCACCAGTATGTTATGCCATTTGACATGCAAAACTATTTCTTACAATGGTGAATAGGTTTTATGGCCAGGAAAATACCATACTGAATATCTTAGCCATAGAGAAGAGGGTGCAGCTAGCAACAGTTAGTTGTGGCCTTTGTTGATGGCCTGTGATAGCATCTCCTTCCTGGAACCCACCATCTTGAGCCATTGTGTTTTCTGGAAGTTAGAGCTGAAGTGGGATGTATTTGTTGTGGAGAGATGATAGACTCTGTATCTAACCAGGAAGCAAATCTGCCATTTACTGGCTTCCAAAACAAATATAGGGGAAAAAACCTTTTTCTCTTGTAAATACAGAAATTCACTGCTTTATTTTTTTTTTTATTAAAATGCAAAAAAAGCTTTGTCTAAACTGGCACCAGCCATATGTTATGTCATCCTGTGATATATTTAGGAAATAGAGTGCATTATGTAGCCATTTCAGATATAACTTCTCATGCATAAAATATTTTGTTAGTGTTTTCTCATGTAACTTATGTGAAAAAATGAATAAGAAACTTTTTTTTTGGTTGTGAAGTTTGGTCTTCAAGATGCCGTTCTTCGAAGATGAATGCTTTTTACTTTATGTAGAAAAATGCGTCATCAGCTTTTAACAAACGTTGTACCTCCTTGTTTCTGTAGGATAAAATTAATGAAAATCCGCTTAACTTTGTAAAAATATTTAGTCCTAAATGTTCAGCTCTGCATTATTAATTGTCTTTTTTAATATGGAGAATATACGTATTTCCTTTTCAGTTCTTCTCCTCCTACTCCAGTAGCCTTTAAATTGCAGTTATGTTTCTTCAGCACAGTAATTAGTGAAGTGCAGTCATCGCTCCTTTTATCATGTGATTTTTGTGTGGTTTTTTTCGGAGAATGCATTATTAGAACACTTACACAGCCAGTCTAGCTGCAACAGCCAGGCGGCAATAGCAGTGCCATTTTTCACAAAGAAAATGTTGAAAAGGAGCCAAATGTTTGGTGGCAGAGTCTGTTGCTAGGAAATCAAGTTCCTGAGGCGATTAATGACAAAGCAAGCAATAACAAGAAGGCAGAATTACAGATTTAAAAGAGAGGGAGAAAAAAAAGTGGTTGGTGTTATAATTACCCAAAGAAATCCGTACTCATTAAATTGGCTGTTTTTATGATTGACTTTAATTGGAGGTTAGCTCAGATATTTAGCTCCTTTCCCACCCCTTTAAACACACACATGCACATAATCTGTAGAACTGCAGACTTGTTTTTCTAAGCATTGAGAGGAGCTTGCCCTGTAATTTGATCCCCACTGACAGATGCATTTTCTATGCTGCCATTTTGAATTAACCTATTGTGCAACAATTTTCCTCAGCTCTGTTGAATAAAACATCAAGTCTTATTACCTCAGATGGATTTGATAGAGTAAAAGAATGTACTTCTAGCTGAAGTAGACTATTTGCAATGAGTTCAGTGATTTGAACTCTGCCAACAAGCCCCAATAATTTGTGATGTATACTTAAAGAATGAAAGAGAGAGGAGCCACGTGGGGGGTCTTTTTGGCTGTATGAAGTTCAAACACAAACCTCAGAGTAATATTGTAGTATGTGCTAAGGTTATGTCCTGAGATCAAACCTTTTCAGATAAAGCACGTTAACTGAGATTTTTTACTATTAAGCAGATTAGGTTTGAACTGAAGAATCTCTTACCCCAGTGGTTATCCAAACTGTCAGGCTACTGTGGAATTAGAAAAATAAAAATCAGTCCCCCTGTCCCAGAAGCCCCAATAGTTGGATTTTACCTCTGAGACTTCTTTTGTGAAGAGAAATTTTCCCTTATAAAGTTAAGCTGGAATAAATGATGTTTTACAGTTATTTTAAATTCCAAATAATTCTGTGATAAGGGGAGAACAGGCTTTCACCTTATTCACTTTTCTGCCCAATTAGAAAAACTTATGCAGTTGGTTCAACAAAATTTTGGCACAGAAATGGGAAGGCAGCTGACCCTGACATTTAAATCCTGTCATGTTTCATTGCTAGTTTCACAACAATATTCGCTACTTGGAGCAAGTGATAAGTGAGAAAATAACCTTTTACAATACCTGTAAGTGAATACACAGAAGCTAACTATAAAAACTAAATGATGCCACAGCTCTCCGAATTCCGAACCAAACAGTGAAACAATAGAACTGTGCGTATTCTCTCCAACAAAATCCACATTACTAATCAGATGCCAATGCCAAGCTGTCTGCTTTGTTAAATACCCAGGTTCCCTGAGGCAAGAAGACAGCTGCTATAACTACTATGAAATTTGGTAGCTCAATCTATTTTTGCTACCCTTGGGCTATTAAGCTACTGTTAATTCAGACCACCCCAATTGGTACACTTTAGGGATTTTTTTTCAAAGTGTTTGTAATTAAAATGATAAAACATCATTATTACTCCAAAGATGTTGTGCATGCTTTGTATTTGACAGATACCTACAGAGATAAACCCAGCGTGTAATTTCCATTGACATAATGGTTGGGATTGCATTACCCTTTTAAAAGTATATTGCTTTTTAAAGGGGGGGTGGGGAGAAGAAGGGAAAGGACATGCTTTTATTTCATTAATAGAATATGTAAATCTGTTCAAATACTAAATCAGTCTCTTGGTTGCAAGCTACTTGTCTGCAAAGACTGAATCAGGCTTTGTAGCAAGCTGGGGAGTGCTGAGAATTGGTGTTCACTGGGGACAGGGACCTGCTGTGCCACCCACAGCTCACTGCAGAGACCTCTGCTCCCAGGTGCCTCTGCCTTTAGGGACACTGAATCTCAAATCATATGTAAAGTCTAGGCAGACTTAACACACTTATTTAAATGTAAATTAAAAAGGGAAGACTTCATACTCTAAGTGGTGAAGTGAGTCAATTGGAAGGGAAATTTTTACTGTAGCTTCTCTTGCATGTCAGGCTTCATTCAATGCTCTGCTTGTGAGAGAATAAGAATTTTGTCTGTTACCATGTCAACTTTCTTAGAGCAAAATCTGAAAACTAAAGCGCCATCAAATCAAGGCATTAGAAGCTCTGAAATAATATTGGTTCTATCTTGTATTAATTTTTGTTTCAGTACTTCTCTGAAGTACTGAATGATAACATTTTAAAAGAATCATTAATTTAAGACTGTTCTAAAGATCAAAACTTTAAATTTGTGAATTTTTCTAGTTTAAGTTAAACTTGTTTGTTTTGGTTGCTGCCTACCAAAATTTATCATAAATTCTTAGTCACCACTCTGTGTACAGATGGTTGAAATGTGAGGTTCCTCCTTTCTTCTAAAGGACTAAATCTCATTAACATGAGGAAATATTATAGTCTGCATAACCCTGAAATATATATTGAGTCTATGTCATCAACTTTTACATTAAAAAAAAAATACAAATTCTGCACCAATTGTGCTCTGTTTTACATGAAGAAGGTTTATTTTTTAACCACAAAAACTGTACATTTGCATAACTTTAGAGCTAAGCTATTTATGATAGCCCACTAATTGGTCTGAAGTGAAAATTATGGTTTCATTTATCATTTACTTGTGTAATAAGGACAGTGCAGTTGTTTAAATACAAAACTTTTTTTTTTTTTTTTGCAGAAGGTTATGATGAAGTACTTGCTTCGAAATGAGCATTGAAATGATAACATTTAGGCTTGATATTTCAAAGCCAGTAACTTGCAATAAAATTATAGAACTTTAAAATATGCATACACATAATGCAAGGGGAGTCATATATGCTGTGTTTTATCCTAAAACTTAAACTGTACCGAGGGACATTGTTCTTCACTGTAGACTACAGATGCTTTGAATAACAGGGCTTGCAAGGGTAGGAACCTGCAGGCTACTTTCTCATTCTGCAAGAAGCAATTACCATTTTAGAAAATAAAAATGTTTTTACAGCATAGCTAATCAATATCCTAAAAGTCTGTGTCAAAATAATTTTTGTGCTACATTGTGCTTAGTAATTGTGCACCTGGAGTAAAAAACCTATTTAGCAAAAATGCTTCTGCACAGATTTTCAGTGATAACATATAAAACACGTAAATTGTATGCCTTGTGGATTGTGCTTTTTACAACTTTGTGATAAATTCTTTAGCCCTTTAGAACGCAGAAGAGCTGAGTCCTGCCAGCTTTGTTTGTTATCAGTTTTATTTCAAACAGGAGTTGACTGATTCCAAAAGCAGGCTCTGGAAGTTCATTTGAAAGAAGCCACTGAGAAGTTTTTGTGGTGTGGCTTTAATCCTTCTGGTTGTCAGGCTGCTGTTCAATCAGCAGTGCACCGGGTCACCTGGGTAAATGTGCTTCGTACTGTCTAGTTTGGTCAAAAGAAAGAAGATCCTCCTTTTTTGTTTTCTTTTTCCTTTAATTAAGGGTAGAATGCTCAAGAAAATACTACATTCTCTGAATAAGTAATAAGTGCTGGTTTTGAGGATTTTTTTTTAATTTGGAGAAGTGAATGTAAGACATTGTTTCTTTCTAAGGAATATACAGACCATCATGGTAGCAGGTAGTGCTTGACGGATAAAACATCATTTTAGCAATGTGAACAAGATAGAAACAGTGCTAATCCTTGCAAAGGTTTGACTTAAACAAAAGGTAAGGGCCCGTATTTTGTCCATAATAGAAGAATTTTGTTGATGCAGCTGCAGTGGAAAACCGTCCTGGGGATTTACACTTCTTTCTGGCATAAGCACCCTGGTATGGAGGCACTTTGTAACAGCTGCTGCACCAGCAGAAGTACTCTCACCTTCCCAATCATACTTACACCAGTGTTTCTATTGGCAGGACTTTGTTGGTTAAGGATAATGTGTTGTTTTCATGTTTCTAAATAATGTAGCTGCTTGAGCAAAATAACTTAATAAACACCTGGCCATAGTATTCACCATAAATACTCAGACCTCATGGTCCATAAATATTGCAAAGCTCTTCCTAAATCACAAGATTTCCCATGGGTAGTACATGGCTAACAATTTTCACTCTTGAAGATGTGTAGATGAGAAGACTTGTTTTGTTACCACTTTTTATGCTAAAGTTACTGAAGTAGTTTTGGAGAATGCCGTTGCTCCTAATAGTTTTTGCCAACTATGCTATTGCCAGATGCAATAGAACAATACTTTCCTGCGAATTTGAAAATGGTGGGAAACAGCAGTTAACAGTATTTATCATGAAATATGCCTCAGCATATGCCTCTGAACATGTCTTTTTAAGGCCATATGGAGTATAATTGGTGCTGAACAACATTGAGGTGTTTTGTGAAAAGTAAAGGCTAAGCGTTATAAAGAGCCATAAAATCTAAAAGAATGAGGCAAATGTAAGAAATGGGAGAAAGAGGGCGTTACTGAATACTCTTGTCTTGCTCTCTGCATAACCTGAAGTGAGAGACCACAGTATTTTCCATAGATTTCTCATCACAGTAGGGTTAAAATAAAGAAATTCAGCAAAACAGTAGCAAGTAGTGGATATGGAAAATTGTGTGACTAATTGGAATGAAGCAGAGACAACCTTGTCATCCACTGAGGGCACTGAGGACAATACTGGCATTTATAGCTGTGCATACTGACATTGATCACAGCAAAGTAAGGTAAGAATGAATTTCTTGCTTAAATACAAGTTTCCTCTGTTCTTTGAGGACTGTAGTTGAACCTAAATACTTTTTATTTGTTTAGTTATTAAGATAGCTTATTTCCAAGAGGAAAAATTCCAATTTAGAAGCAATGTGCTAAAATTTAAATTCCTCATGATTTTATTGATTTTAATAATGAGCTACAACTGAATGCAGAAAAAAAATTGCAAACTGTAAGTGATTGAAAATTTTCAACTATATGAAGGATCCAATTTTCTCTGAAGAAAGAGAGGAATTTTCAATGAGCATGTAATATAAAGGATAACAAGTATTCATTCCCCAGAACCAGTGCTGTCCCTAAGTGTTTCTTTATACTGCTGAGAATGGGCTGAAGAGAGTTTCTGCTGAGGACTGTAGATTCTTATCTGCCTAATTGAGCCATCATTTGTTGACATGAGGGGAAATCATGTGACCTGCCTTTAATGCACTTCACAGTCACAGCAGAAGTAGAAAATTTAGTTCATGGAAGGGGAGGAGAAAATGTTAAAATTTTTTAGGCTATGGAATATTGTGAAATTTGTATTGTGCCGAGTCAAATGTTTGAACATGAGAATGGTAAATACATTAAATAAAATCATCAGATTCTAATTATCTTGAAAACATTGAATTTCTTTCTATTGCAAAGCCCACAGACCTTCAAAATATGAATTTAATAAGTTCTTAGTTTTATCAGTATGATGATAACATTGTCAGTAAAATTGAAAGCATGTGTCACCTTTCTTTTCTTTTGAGCAAAAATGTCATTATAGTAATCTGCCCAATTGCAGAGTTGGTACCAAGTGTTGTACAGTGGTAAAAGTAACAACAGAAAACATCCAATATTATGGTTTAGTAGATAGGTGTCAGAAAAGATTATTAAAAACCCCTGTAATTGGAGGCACATTCTCTGCCTTACTCGGTCACTCTACCGTATCAATTTTATATTAAACTTCAGTCACACTTCCCAACCAAATACCCTATTTTATAGAATGTAGAATTGCAGGCTTAACATTTGTCTTGTTGGGGTTTTTTTACAGCACTAGGTTGAACTGATCTCATCTGTAAGAAAAGTTAATGTCAATTTTGTTTTAAAAATTCAGGATTACTGTGTGCTCTGTTGATAAAGTGATATCATAGGTTGGGAGAGAGGGGTACAGCAGCAAAACCACTTCAGAATTTTATCTAGAAATTAATCATGTAACATGAGATTGATAGCACTGTGGAGGCTTTTTTACTAATGAATAGATAATCTGATTGTGTCTGCTAATTTTCATATCACTAGCAGTCATGTCACCACTGACCTGACAGGAAGGAGTATCAGAAGAGTACTCCAGTCCTTCTGCAACTGCAGATCTGTGTAGGAAATCCTCTACGCTGAAAATAGTTGGCAGCTGGAAGAGGATTGTATGTGCTTCCCTTGTTTTAGTCTTGTCTAGACATCCACTTGTGGCTGCTGTTGGGATGCAATGCTGGACTAGGAAGGACTTTGAACTGATAATTTACTATTGCGGCTTTTAAGTTCAAAAGATTCATGGCTTGCACCTCTCATTCTTGATTTTTGACCTAGTGCGGGAACTGAAATGGAAACAGTAATGAAAAGTAAGACAAAAGCGTTAGAGGTTAAAAAGAAAAGTATAAATCTTTAGGTGTTGGAAAAAAATTCTCCTGGGCATGTTATAACATAGTGTCTTTCTCTTTTGCATAAAAAGAATATATATGCTTTAATGTTTTATTTTCAGAAATACTGTGATAATGTTAATATAGTAGAACACAGCTTACACATTGGTGAACCATGGTGGAGCATTTACTGTGTTTTCCACAGTGTTCGAGCTATTGGTTTTAGATTTGAAAATAGATTTTTTTAAGCTATAATTGTTTAAAACTTATGTTGCCAATTAGAAAGTGACTCAACAATTAATATCTGCCCTGAAGACAAATGTTTTAATTCTGATGGTACAATGTAATAATATCTAAGTAAGCAGAAAATTCCAGGCTTAATTTAGACTTTTACATGTAGAAGACAACACCCAGCATGTTACCCAGGATGTGAATTCCATTTTCTTAGCTGTAGGCCATAATACCTAAAAAGCTATAATTGAATCACAGTCAATATATATTTAAGCTGCTGTCAGAGCCATCCTTGCCTCCTTGTTTACTCATATAGAGGAATAGTTCAGACCATTGGACAGAATCCAGGATATATTGGTGCTGAGTGACATTTGTCGGGAAGGAAGAGTATTTCCACATTTCTTCCCATTCTCCTCATTAGAGCCCAATTAGATTAGAATGGAGCAAAGCTTAGACTTTGCTCTTGCTTGCTTTTTTTATTCATAATATAAATATACTTGTGCACATGCAACTGATGCACCAGTTGGAATTCGGGAAGTAATTTGCTTCTCCTAACAACAATTAGGCAGTATTGCTATAGTAACAGGGTTTTTTCCCCAAAAATCTAAGCTCAGCCATCATCTCGTCTTTCCAGTCTTATTAGTACCATATATATTATAATGCTAAAAGTAGTCACTGACATCATATTGTAAATAGACACTACTTAATATTACATCAATTTTACAACACTGTCTTGTCCTCTTGTTACAATTCAGATAAGTTTTCAATGTAACAATATCTAAGTTTAAAATTAATAGAAAATACATAACTTCACATGGAATTCCTGGAAGCTGCTTCCACTGGTAGCTGGAAGACTTAAAACAAGAAAAACAAAGCCAAAAAAACTTCATATTGTTGTGTGGTTTTGGTTTTGCCAGTTCAAAATGTCTAGTGGAAATTAATTTCTGGTTTTAGTACAGCAAGAAAAGGGGGATCAAGATAATAAGAGCCTTGGTTTGTTGATATGGCCACTGGCAAAAAATTAGCGTTGCAGAGTGACTCATCTGTACCAGAAGGGCAGCAGTAGCCCACAGCTAAATAAAAAGAAATATCAGTTACTTTGTGTGTACTCTTATGTTTTGCTTATGTGCATTAATTTTTATAGTTGAAATAAGAGTAAATACTTACTGTGACCTCAATAAACTAAAAAATTGTGTTCTGAATTAGGCAAAATCTTACACGACAATCCTGTACAGATTTTGGGCCAAATCTAGAATATTTATAGTCCTTTCAAGCTGAAAAGGTGTAACTAAAGATGAAATTTTGATGAAATACCTAAAGCATGTTAGCTGTAAATTCTACATGAGTAATATTTGCTTGGAGTTCTGTTTGCCTTCACTGGTAAGTTTGCCTTAGAAAACTTAGAATACTTAGAAATGATGACTGCCCTGGAATGGGTGATGGTTCAAAAATAAGCCTTGTGCAAATTAGGGGGAGTTAAGATTTACCTGATAGGACAAATGGGTAAGAAGTTGTAGAGCAGACGTAAAAACGGTTCTCAAATTAAAATCTCTTGTTCAAAAACATTGAAAAGCTTTTAAAAATCCTGTGTAACATTGTGAGTTCATTCTCCGTGTAACGTTTATTGCCACAAATGTTTGAGAATGTATTATAATAAACTATCCAGTTCTTCCCAGATGTTAAGGATTATTATTAATGACTCATTTGGCTTTGTAATTGCCATAAAATTTTTTCATTGCCAAAACCTCTGATGAGAAAACAGCTTTCCCAAAATTTCTCAGTACAGTGGTTTTTATATTGAACTTTATAGTTTGTTTGTTTTTCAAAAGCTCTTAGCTTGTAATATCTGATATAAAGTGGTTTTTTGTCTAAAATTCATTGTAAAAGGGCACACATATGGTTGATCTGTCTTTGTTTTATTTTGTATAGCCTTATTTGGCATGATGTTTCAAATAATGGAATACCACAGATCCTTCAACCCCCAAATACTCTCTGCTGTTTTGGTAATAATGGGCCAGAAAAATTGAATTTCATTCTTTTGTCATCTTTACTCCCTTTAACTTGCCACATTAAAAAGATTGCTGCCATTTTGCAAGAAAATCCTGGTTTTTAAGTGTGTGGAAGCAGAGGACTTAAGCTGCAGGGATGGTTGGTTTAGTCTCCAGAGATTCTTTTTTACATCTCCTTCAAGATAATGTTCTCTATACTTTGTCATTTATTTTATAGTTTAATTTGCTTGTGTCACATGGAAGATTTCTGTTGCTTGCTGTAATTTGTTGTAAAATATAAAAATTCATCATGTCATTCTTGGAATCCCTCCTGCTGATGAGCTGCAGGATTCAGTAGCCCACAGTCACATGGGCCTTTAAAACTGAGTCATGGACCTCATAAATCATCTAAAGAGCTGTAATGGGACAATCTACAGCAGTTATCATACATAGGTGGTGTGACTTTTTTTCATAGTACAGAAGGAAATTAAATGAGAGTGGGCAAAGAGGATGTTTAGGGGAGTTTAGAGTACCATAGGTAGCGCTACTCATGTTTTTATTCAACATGTTGAAGATACTTTGCTAGGATGTGGGATACCTCATTCAGTTTACAGAGTGGTTTTCCTGAGAGGGTAACATTGGTTAAGCACAATAAAGCAAACAAATCATTTTCTCCAGACATGTGTGGTTAAAGTTCAGGGATTGTTGGCTTTAGGAGCCCCAGACCAGTGGTCTTTGATGTGCCTTGTGCTAATGTGAGTGCCTGTGGTTGGTGATTCAAATGCAGCAGTAAATCTAAGGGTAATTTTTCTCCAGTTTTGCTTATACTTTTGTTACATACATCGCATATCTCTTATATAAGAGACCATGTGCTAGTAAGATCACCCAAATATTTGATGCATTATGTTGACTATGCTGCATAATTGCTAATTAAAATTTTATCAAAATTTTATTCAATGTTGTCATATGTTCATAATGGGTATTTGAATTTTTAATATAAATGTTAGTGAGTTTAATAAAAATATAACTTGTCATCTGACTCCAGCAAGCTAATCCTAAAAAGGAAAGAAAAAATAATTTCATTTCAGAAAATAAATTTTCAGATACTAACAAGTCAGATGCAAAATCAAGCACACTTTCAAGATGCTGCTTTGTCAAAATGGATTTAGTTAGGGAAATTCTTGTGGATTTAAGTGAATTCTCCCAAGAAGTGGTGTACGTGACAGAAATAAAGAAAACTCCTTAACTTGCTATGAAATGCATAACATTTATTATCACTTTCAAAGCTGGTATTTCATGCAGTTGTAGCTGTTTATGACTGCCTTGAAAGCAGTTGGATAAGGCTACTTTCAGAGGTGGCCGTGCTGCTCCAGCTGGGATGTAGCAGGAGTATTGACAGTTGGATTTAGCTGAATGGAAGTTGTGCTACTTTGAGCAATGCTTTGTTTAGTACTTTGTGCTCTGATTGATCTTGATAGTTTAAGGTGCTCTCCAAACTTACAGGGATGTAGTTTAATACAAATGTTCAGGCATGGGTTGGACAAAGTTACTGTCATTGATTTTCCTTTTAAGTTCAAAAAGAAGAATTAACCTCAGCCCCTTTAGTTGCTTTAAATCAATGCTGCTCATTACATAAACCCTTTCCCTTCCTTGTATATCACTCTCATTAGATAATCAAACTTATATAAAACTGGGGTTTAAATACTGTTTATTTTCTTTAAAATATTTTCTTCAACAGAATAAAATAGAAATATAAATGAATAAAACTGTAGAACAAAGCAAGAGCAACATTTACAACTCTACAGCGAGCTGATAGAGTACAGGAAGTGCTAAGGGAAGAGTGGGAGCTCATAGCCATGCTGTAGGGAAATATGCACAAAATACTCTCTCAGCTTTCAGTAATCTGCAGCTCAAGGTCTTCCTCAGCTAAAGGCAGTGGCATATTGCTCAAGAGTTCTTGAGGTTTATCAGGTTTTCACAAGTAAATGTAAATAATAGTTTTTTTGACTTCTCGCTTTGTGGCCTCCTGGAGTAACAAGACATACACTTGAGACATGTATGGATGAAGTATGATTTTTTAATTTTGAACTTGCCACATGGTAGTTTTATTGTATGTTCTTTACTCCCTACAATATCAGAGACACTGAGCAATTGTTCTCTGTGTCCTTCCTGAAGCTTGAAGCTGGATGTAGCTTATAGAAAGGGGGATTTTGTTATGAGGTGGTTGACGTGGAGTAAGCAGTTATGTGAAAGGCAAGTGACCCCGTATGGATCTCATTAGTGTGGGCAGGTTGTGAGGAGACACTTGTAGCTTCTGAAGTGGAATGGGCTGATGTGTGCAGAGGCTGTAAAGTCCTAAGGCTTGCCTGCAGAAACTAGGAAATAGCTGCATGGTGGTCAATCTACTGTTGCATGAATAGTGTTGAATGCACATCACATTGAGGGAGCTGCAAGATGTACTTTGATTCTAAAAACACGGATAAGCTCCAAGTGTAGTGTTTCTAAGAGCTACCATGGAGTACAAACTGTATTGAAGATTAGACTTGATGATCTTAGAGGTCTTTTTCAACCTTAAGGACTATGAATCTGTTACAGTCTAGTTTACTGTATGTATATATTTTCCAATGTGGACAAGCCCTAATACAACAAGTGTACATAGATTTGTATTTCTGTTAGTAATTTTATCCTTCCATTTCTTCAGTCTCATATAAAACTTAGTGTCTCTTAATTACATGATGCCACTTGATTGTGGCATCCTGGCTCTAAATTTCTTAGTTCTGGTTATCTTACTCTGTCTTCATACACCCGGTCTGCTTGCTGTCCCAGAGCCCTGCTTCAAGATCTGAACACTGTATTTCAGCTGAGGATGTATGACTGTAGTTTATTCAGAATTATTTCCTGAATTTTGGGGGTTTTGCAGTTGCTGAGCAATGAGTTTTTCTTTAAAAGGTGAACTTTGAGAGTGTATCTGGTTAGGTTTTTTCTTTTCCTAAATACTCTAGTGATGGAGAATTGGAGATCAAAAGATATGAGAAAAAAGTTATTCGTCTAGCTTTTGGGAGGGTAAAGACAAAAGGAATGAATCAGTTAATGGCATATGAGAATAGTCCCTGTTTTGAGGCCTGTAAGTCTGATTTGGTGCTGCTGGTGAAGAGGGCAGGCTGAAAGACTCTATGCTCAGAAATCAGTTTGGTGGTTTGTAAGTGGTTTCTGATAGTTTAGCTTTCATGAAGTTGAAAATCCCATACATAAAAAAAGAATGTCAGTCTTGCTTACATTGTTTTGAATTGACATGCAAAGTATCTTTTTTTCGAAGTTAATTGTTTTGTGGTTTTGTTTTACAGTGTTTAGACAACTCACAAAATGTTGCATATGTGGATATCTCCCAAGAGTGTAGACTTCTACTGCTTTAATTCTAAAACTGTTGTATATCCACTAGAAGTAAGGTAAAACAAAATAAACAAACAAAAACAACAACAAAGAAAACACCAAACAATTGCCCCAAAACAACAAAATAAACTTGGCAATTATAAAATGTGGGCTGGTACACGTGGCTTAATGCCAGAATAGTCAGTCATTTGCAAAGAATCAGTTGTAGCCTGAAGAGAATTTTATTGCAGTGCCACCCTCCTACACCCAACCCTGGCAATTGCCTGTAGCTTTGCTGAAAATGAGGCTAAAAAATCATTTCATGTTTTCATAGCACCAAATATTCTTACTCATACAGGCTGTTTGTGCAGAACACTTATGATTTGTAAGGTTAGATTTATAGATAAACATAACAAAGTAATCAACAAATACTTTCAAAAGAAAATAGTGGGAAGATGAGGAGGATGTGGTAGCCATGCAGTGATGCTTTGTGGCATGCTTTTTTTGCAGCGTTGCTCGTTTCTTAAATAGTCTGAGCGTGGCTTCTGTGAAGTGTGAACAGGCTGTATTTCTGCCCATTTAATTTATTTTCTTTTTCTTTGGATATGGTCTTAGTGGGACCTCAGTAAAACCATGCCGGTGTTTTGCCCTTTCTGCCATGAGAGCCTGTTCTAAATTTTTTTTCTGTACAGATCTGCTAATATGTTTTGCCCTCAAAAACTCATTCACACCTTTTTTATGTCTGTTCTTGAATTACAAATATACATTTGTCAGTGTAACCTGGTAGTGACTTTACACACGCAACCTGGTGTGAAATAAATTTCAATGTCCAATGTTTGCGCTCAGATTGAGTTCTCCCTGGAAGGGCTCTGTGTTACTGTGCAAGGACATCGTGTGCATTTGCCCTGCCAGGACAGGTTTTCACAGCTCAAGTTGGCACACTCTAGGTTACTTATCCTGCATGAGGGTGGACACACAGTGTGCAAAACAGCACTTGAGCTACTGTGCCCTGGCATTACTGTATCTGGTGTGGGACAGAGCTTCCTGGGGCTCATCCCAGGGTTATCTAAAACACCATCCCTAATATCTCCTAAGCAGTTGTGTTAAAGCTACTCAGTCCTGTTGGGGCACATAATTATATATGGCAAAGAATTAGAAGTCTCGTCATGGAGCTTGTCAGCATCCACATTCAGAGTTGTTACATTAGCAGGAATTGAGTTGTTCTAGGTTGAATATTATTGTATACTGCATTATAAACTTCTCTGCTGTGGCAAAATGCATCCAGCTGACAGTCTTCTTCCCTTTCCACCCGCAGCACAACGCTCCAAAAGATAATGTTCACACTAAGAACTGAACTCTGAAATGTGAAAAAAGCTCAAACCCATCCATAACAAGGGATAATGGCTAGCAGTAACATTGTTGCCACCTCAAGAATTGTTTTTTTTTCCCTGTGAATCACTGTTTATAGTATAAGCCTGCTTATAAATACCAAGTATGTGTTCTCAGGAGAAAATCTAGAGCGTATTTTCTTAAATATACCAAACAAATTGAGTATTCCAGTTTTTTTCTTTTAAAACAAATATTTTCTGGAAGACTAGTCTCTCACAAAAGTGGATATTGATGTGGTATCCATGTGGGACAGAACAGGATTGTTTGAGCTCACTCAAGTGAAGTCTTCCACCCCTTTTGTAACAAATACAGACACCAGTAGATGAATGAGTGTTACAGCTGGTGCCTGTCGTGATCACATATTCTGCTTATGGATCTTGTCTTACTCTAGACTTGATGTATTACAATAATTGAAGTAATAAACTTCACAGTGAAAGATTCAAGAAGTAAAAGATACCGCTTCTACTCAGGCTTGAAAAACCTCCCTTTTATTAAATTGAGGGTTTGAGGTTTAGGACAGCAGTATTTCTGTGATTTTTTTTAATGAAAAGACTGAAATATTTGCTCTATTTCTATTGAGTGTAGGTGTAAGAAGGCAGCATTTTGTTAAACATATGCAAATATAACAACATTCTGACAGGAGTGATGTTAATTTATAAAAATTTCCTTCACATGTGAGTAATAGATAAGGCTAAAGTCTTCCACTGAAGTTTCTACATGACATATCCATTTCACAAAGGAACTTAATTCTTTCATAATGATGCTTTTAACTCTGGAAAAACAAATGAATAGGTTACTGAAATGGATGTACTTCATTCATATTTTTCCATATAGAAGCTCCAAATGGTTCTTCTTTCAGGTAACCTATGCCCTGTATAGCATCAGTATTGTCATGTGTGATCTGCAGCCTGTAACAGGAAGAGGAATCTCAGTGCTGTGGAAAGAAAGAGAAAAGTAACAGATGTTTGTGAATGCAAGGAAGTGTTGTGGAAGTAGAGATGGGGTGCAATGCTGTCTATAACTTTGTAGAGATTTCTGTGGAAACTTGACACTTCTGGAGTGCTGGTGTCCCATACCAGGATCTCAGAGCACAATACCTGCCTGTTGTAGGAGCCCTGCTTATCACCAATCCTGACATCAAACTAATATATTTATTTGTAGAAAATGAAAGATCTCAGATTCCACAAGTCTTCCATAAAACAAAACTAATCCATCCCTAAAAGAAATTTGAACCCATTAAGAAAAACAAACAAACAAACAAACAAAAAAAAAACCCACTGAAGAATATTAGTTTACCAATTAGTTTATATTCCTTATTATTGCTTTCTTTTTTTTGTTGTCACTGTAATATTTTACCTTTTCTTTTAATAGTGACTTTTTCATACACTTGCTACTTTATAGATAAAATCACTGTTAATTTGTCTTAATTTAACTTTCTTGTGAAGTCGGTGCTCTTACTATTCTTCAATAATGCATCAGCATAAAGTGTTTCTATAGAAGCTAGTGGAAAAGATTATATTCTGCTCCATAAGGTTACCTAAGATAAATATGCAGGTGTGATGCTACATTTTCCCTTTGAAGCCTGTGGTTTCCATGTGTCTTAGGAGTAAAACATTGACAGGAAAAACACATACAGGACTAAGCTCTAGTTCTGTCTCCCTAACAATCTTCATCAATCAGTACAGCTTTTAAACAAGTTAAATGCCAGTCAAGTGTTGTTTAGCAAGTTTGCTTTATCCTAGAAGCAAGTAGTCCTATTGTTGCATTAACTGGTGCAATGTACCTGCAATTTCTTACAGGATAGTTTCAGTACATGAATTTAAATGTGGTTAATAAAAGTACTAATTTACTTGAGTAAGGCTAGTCTGAAATTCTGCATTTCCGCTTGTTTGTCCCTGAATTGCAGTATGTGTCTGCCATAGCATGAGGTATTCAGGAGGAAGTACTTGACCTTGGGAACTTAGAAGCAGAAAGAACACTGGTAGCAATATTGAAATCCTTCCCAAAAAAATCTCTGAGAATTGGCTATTATGAATGGATGTTGTATATGTGGGTGATAGCGGGTATGTAGGGTGCAATTCATAGAGAGGGAATCTTAAAATAGACTTTTGAGGTTTTTTTCTTTCTGTTTCCTGGACCTTTGAGCATACTGTAAGGTCAAGGATGGAATTGTTGTCTAGATGTTGGGTCCTGCAGTGCTGGCTTTTTTCAGCATCCAATCTTCTATTACAGAAAGTACTAGCAGAATAATGCATCCAAGTTTAATTTGTGAAAAGCTCAGTTATAATCTACAAAGAAAAGCATCTGGTTTGTTACAGTCTTTCTGAACATTTGAACAGCTGTGTGTGTGTTTCAGCTTCAAGCTGATCTCTCAAAAATGTGTAAATGCATGCTTTACACAATTCTGTTGTAAAATTTAGTTGGTTGCATTACTTACATGCCCTTTTCACAACATTCTCTCACCTCCCACTCATCTTCAGCAAACCTCTGTAGTTTCTCCTACTGATTAAATTGATGCTTAGAGATGAATAGAGAGTAGTGAGATGCAAGCTATGCATCTTGTGGATCTGATACGACCTTTGAAGGCTGGTGGTGATTTGTGGGTGGGTTCTTTATTTACCTGTTTGAACCTGGAGGTAAAGTTGGCATTCAGAAATCGCTTGCAGTTTTCAACATGTGGCATGGAAGCCTGAAAATGAATCATTGCAGGAAGGTAGCTGACTCTCCCTTTTGTACTGGTTTTAGATCTGAGCTGGTCAATAAACTTCCTTCCCTGTTTACTTTTTCAAACTAGTAATTTTGCTTCATGATCAAGTGAAGAGTGCCTTAGCACAGGAATAAAGATTTAAACCCATGCGTCTTTGGACCAGTAATGTTACAAAGGTGAAGTTTGAACAGGGAGCCAAGACAGTAAGTGGGGTTTTTTCCAACTGCAGAAATGTACTGAGTGCAACAAACATAAAGGCAGACAGGATTACATGATCCATAAAAATGTTGGCCCAAGTAGGCACAACTGTTGGTCTAGAATGGATGGAAATCACATATATTACCTTCCTCAGATTTTCTGACTCAAGGTTCTGAGTATGTAAATGTTATTGTTATTCTGTACTTAACTGTGAAATTCGCTATTTGATCTTGAGTTTTTAATGACGTGGTATTACATGCATTTATATGTATACCACATCAAATGTATACCACACTCCTTAGTATATACTGTCTGATGGGAAAGGGAGCTAAAGAAAACCTTCCCTATCCTGACAAAGTTAACACAGAATTCCCTAAAGTCTGCCTTTATAGTGATATTTTGTGTCAGACTTTGGGTTCTGTTACTATAAATGTCAAATTGCTGGTAAGAATGCCTTACATCTTTTGTTGTAAGGCTATTTATGTATAAAGATGTTACTGAATTTGCTGCTTGTTGTCCATTTTGACCATTGAAATCCAGTTTTGAGGCTTGGGGTCAGCATTTTTCAGTTTGCAAAACTGTAATCCTTGAAAAGTATTGTACATAAAATAGCAAGCTGTTTTGTATTTTTGAGGAGCTGAGAAAGTTATTACTCCAGCTTTTGCCAAGTAAGATGACTAAAAAAAGAAAAGTTTATCGCAGAGGATTACGGAAGGAACAGATTTATGGCAAGTGTCTGATATATACCCAGTATCCTCATGTTCAACTAAACCAGACTTGCCCTGGGCCTTCTAGGGCACAATGCCCTTAGCAAGTAGCTTTCGACAGCTTTTTCAGGAAGCAATATTTTTCTTCAGAAAGAAGGCCACTTCACTGTTTTTCTTTTTCCTTCTCTCCCGTCTTATCTTTTGAGTTCAGGAAGTATTTTAAATTTACAGCCAGCTTTGAAGGCATGAAGCAAGTCCAGCCCCAGAAGTATTTCCTGTTATGGCATTAATCTAATTCCATGAAAGTAGAACTGATTTTTCATCTGTAAAGTAAAGTGCCTGGAGCAGCAGACCATTACTCTAGGTTATCATTATAAAGGGGCTTAGTTTTGACACCAAAGTGTTTATCAGCCTAACCAGGGGAAGATTTCATCCTTTTTGTTGAAAGAGATATTAATGGATTATAATATTTCTTTGCTTCATGGAGACAATGAGTTCATATTGAAAATGTTGGCCTGAAATAACAATGTTCCCATAACATATTATAAGTTAATTTATCTGCAAAACTACCAGTACCTGGGGGAACTAGTTGTAAAATGATAATATAGTGAGCAAGTGTGTCCTAAGTACATAATAGTGATAATTTCAGAATTACAAAATAAGAGCTCTGGCTGGAGCTGCTGTTTGATTTATGGTTTCAGTGATGCCTGTGAGTGCAATTAATCTGATCTGCCTCATTTTAAGGATGTTGCAAAATATACTGCATAATAGCACTCAGATACTGTAGATGACAACAACGTTCACACCTCTTTTAGGGGCTAAAATGATGTTGCCTTTATGTTTCTAACAGTGCTTAAAACATTCAGCATTTAACTAGAAATGTGCAGCAATTTATACTATATTCCTTATTTGTAAAACTAACTTTTCCAGTGTTTAAGTTTTTTTTTAGTATTTATGTTTTAAAGAGATAGTTTGAAATTAACTTAAACTTGTTCATAAATCCTAGTGCCAGCTTGAAGCCTTGACTGTATCCTGAGTGTGAACTCTACAAACTACAGGTGCAAATCTGTTTCAGACTATGGGAACTATAAGAAATTTCAGAGTGCACTTCTTCCCCACTCTAGTTCT
Source organism: Orthonyx spaldingii (assembly GCA_013397795.1). Classification (NCBI taxonomy): domain Eukaryota; kingdom Metazoa; phylum Chordata; class Aves; order Passeriformes; family Orthonychidae; genus Orthonyx; species Orthonyx spaldingii. Next base: position 694,378 of record VZTJ01003210.1, read on the forward strand.
AATGTCTGTGTTTAGGTGTCATCTTCCCAAATTAGCATTCATCTCCATATTTGTTTGCTGTCTCTTTAGAACTATGGATGAAGTGTATTCACTGGTCTTGTGAATGTTAATATAATAGTAATTTTTACTGTATGTGTAATGAATAGGTTTTGATATGGGAGTGCCTAAGGGCTAGGAAGTGATGCATTTTTTCCTCACGGATGTCTTGGGAAGCATTGCCTTTGGTTTGCATGGAGAGGCAGGAACATCTTGTTCCTAAATTTGTGCAACCAGCAGGGAGGAGCATGCCCAAGGCAGGGATGGCAGCTAAAACAGGATTCTGCAAGCATAGAAAAAAAACAAACAGAGTTGCATGGGCCAATTAAGCTGTAAATACTCAAGGTTACAGGAATCCCCAAGAGTGACTTCAGACTTGAAGGAAGCACAGGTAAGAAGCAGAAGGAAACGTGGTTCTGAGTCTGAGTAATTTTCAGGGATGGCAAAACATGGCTAGTGTAAAGGACCAGAGCAGAGGGAGGGCAGCAGGATTGTCCTGAGGATCAGCAGGCCTTGAAAGCCTCCTAGCTGAGAGGGATAGCAGTGCAGTCCGCTTTTGCTTTCCTTCTGTGTCAACCACCAAATGCCAGCCATATAGGTGATTTGTTCCAGAAAAATGTCTGGGCCCACCAGCAGTAATTGTCTTACACCTTCAAGCCTTAAGCTATGAATTCTGTAGCAATTCATTTGGTCATTTGAAAGAAAAAGTTGCTAAATGGTATAGTATGGAATAGCTATGTGCAAATTCATTATTTTTCAAAATGTTTGCTACATTTCCATGGCAGACAATATAGTCTTAGTCTTAAAAAAAAAAAAAAAAAAAAA
>VZTJ01003210.1:695254-816863 GCA_013397795.1 Orthonyx spaldingii
AAAGAAGAAAGCAGTCTACATATCTCTATTTCCTATCTCTATATCTAAAAAAATTTTTGGAAATTTCTGTACCTTGCTCATGGAGAGTATAGTGTATCCCAAGCGTGTTCTCCCTGTCCTTAATTCTTGTTTTCCTTGTCTACTATTATAATCTATTGGGCTGCACTCTAAAGTGAAGCAGGGAACTGAACTGAGTGAAAGAAACAGAAAATAAAAGTTGGGGGTTTAGCCTCAATCACCTAGCAACCCTACAAACAGTTCTCCCATAAAACTGGCCATGGTTTAGGAATACTGACGAGCAGTTGGGAGAGGTAGAGGTAAGGAGTTACTTGCCCCCGAACTGCTGATAGTAAAAGTGTGCAAGGAATTGTGGTTTAACTGTCTACTTCTCATTTACATTTTTAACAGTAAAAAAATGTGTTCATAAAGTACATTTATTGACCCCCATTTCTAATACCGTTATGCTTATAATTTATTATTTTGGACTTCCAAGACATTAATGTGCTAATTAGTCTTAAAATACCTTTTTATTTAAATGTGGGTAGATGGTGGTGTAGTAATTGAATAAAAACTATATATGCACAGAAAGCTAAATTTGAAAGATTTCGAAGAAATGTGCCTATTATAATTTTGCTATTTGGCATAATGGTATAAAAATCAATATTATTTGGTTTTGCTTGCTTTGTTGTTTTTTAATTCTACATAAAATTGGAATTGCCTTTGTTTGTGTATTATCTCTTAGGGCAGGTCTGTAGTGGTGCATTCATTCTGCAGTAGATCCTCAGCTTCAAAGGCAATGTAACAAGCCCCTTGAGCCACTTTTCCCCACGGCTTTCCCAAACTGCAGACTGGAAGTCTGCTGGGGGAGGGGATGGGAGCATCTGGGCCTGAAAGGATGGAGCACTTTCAACTCTGTGTTCTGTGCTGTAGAACAGCTGTTGAAAGAAGGCAACCACCATGCGTTAGAGCAGCAATTAGCACTGCCCTGGCATATGTTGAAATGCTCTCACCCATCCCCTGGGAAAGTAAAAAATGATGTGAGATGCTAAGGTAGATGTCCTTTCTCCATTGTATCTCCTGTATAATGCCTTCCTGAGATGGCATTGTGTCTTTAGTCTATTCACCAATTTCTGTCTTTTGATATTTTAAGGAACAGGAGGTGAAGAGTAAGAAAGTGATGATTCCTCAATTTATCAGTAGACTTTTTGCATATGATCAATATTTAAAGGCTTTTCACTGGAAAGTGTTGTCTCTGAATTTCCCATGGTTTCATGGAAGGAAGGAAGGGGGAGTTGTGCATTATTACAGGAAAATTATGTCTTGCTCTAAAACTGCACCTATGGTTTCAATTAGTCAAGCTTCAATTATAATAATGTAATGAGGAGTAATGAAGAGGTGGGGGTAACCTGGGTAATTGCAAATATGACTAACACAAAACACATGTAAAATTAGATTGCAAGAGCCTCCATTGAGAGTTTAATGGCAATAGAAGTCGTGTGATAACCATGCACAGAAAATCCCATCCAGTTAGACACGTGGAGCAGGTAGACGCTTGTGTTGCTACAAGGAACTGGGACAGCTGGGTCACTCCTGTGCACAGCCAGCTCTCCAGCCAAACCAGGCTTCTTCAGGCTCCATCTGCCCATGGGTGATCATGAGCAGCATGAAACTGCCAGCAACATTTTAGAAGTAAAAAAATATCTTTTGTGAGGAAAGGAGTACTTTTTGGAGAAGACCTTCAGTAACTACTGAACTGATTTTTCAGAACTGTTGTTAAATAAGCCTTTAGGAGTTTTTTTCCTTAATTATTGATAACTGATAAATGTTATCCTGGCCTGATATATTTGTTTCTGACTTTCCCAGTATTTTTGTGTTTAATTAATACAGGTGACTTTAAGCCACAGTTTTGTGGCAATCGGAGATGATACAATTGTATTTCATCCTTCTACCAGAAAATTCAAGCTTCATGTGTAGTGTGGTAGCTGAAGTGTAGAGGCAAATTGTTCCCTTCCTGTATGTTAATGTAGAAGAAGCATGTATGATTCTGTTCACATCTGTAGCAAATATTTGTATTTGGTCATATCCCTACTTTAATTTTTTTTTTTTTTTAGAAGTAATTTTGGGGGACAGAAAGTTGAAACTGAAAATACGCTTAGGGTACAAAAATATTTTCTGTTGATTTGTTTGACAACTGTGTCTATTACCACATTATCTAAGGTCAAGATAAAAACATATCTGTAATTTCCTTTCCTTGAACAAAAGAAGTATGTTTGTCTTTTAGAACACATTGTCTGAGGATTCTAATCATACACAAAGGAATCTCTGTATGAATATTTTCCCTAGCAAGTAGTTAAACATTTTAGTTTAGATTATTAGAGATAATCCTGTTGTTGAAGCAATCCCTGAAGTTTCTAGGGATTTACAGGCATGTGAGATGGAGATTTTACCAGGAAAAATTAGTAGAGACTATAATAAAACAGAATTAATGAATACCTGGCTAAATATAGTTCACTTGGGAGACGTCAGTATGGCTTCTGCAAAGGGAAATCCAATTTGTGCTGTTAGAAGGGCTCAACAAACCTGTGGGTGAGGGCTGTCCAACTAATACAGCTATGTCTACATTAGGAAGGAATGCCATGCAACAGGAGCAATTTGCAAAGCAAAACCATGCGGAGGACCAGACACCCATATTATGTTTGGTGTGGGGGAGTAGAGGCATTTGGAATAGTTCTCAGCTGGCCAGCAGGACTACAAAACAAGAGCAAACTAAAAAAAAATCCAACCCAAAAATTAGGAATCATAAAGCCAGGACTAGAGAAAAAGGTACAAAAGACAAAATATCATTAAGTCATCAAAGAAATCCATACCTTGGATAATGCTGCTAGTTCTGTTCTGTCAATTCTAAAAGGCTGTAATAGAACTGGAAAAAGTTCAGAGAAAGGCAATAAACAATGAGTGGTTCCTGTACGAGGAGGAACATAGGACACTTTCTTGAAAAGTAACAGTTGGAAGGAGGAAACTTTTCCTGATATCCAACCTAAACCTCGCCAGACACAACTTCAGGCCATTCCCTCAGATCCTGTCACTGGTCATCAGGGAAAAGAGATCAGTGCCTGCCCCTCCACCACCACGAATACTGTTACTAACATTTTTCGTTTGTTGCAACTCAGTTGCTACTGAGTTAAAAATTATTTGGGGTGCTCTGAATTCCTTTTGAAAAGTTCCCAGGTGAGCATCTGCCTGTGGCTTATCTTTACACATATAGTTTTGAAAGATATCTGTAATAGCTTAAAGTGAGACAGCATCCCTGAAATAATAAGGCATGTTTTAAAGTATGTTTGTCTGGTAGAATTGTCTGTGTATGTGAAGCTATCACTGCTCACTGGACTTGCCATTTTTATCAGTGTCTTTGGCCATCAACCATGTAATTCAAACTCTATTTCATTTATTGTCCTGTCTCAGCTCAGGAGTTTCAAATCATAAGGGCATGACAAAGAGGCTTGATGAGTGCCTGTTACTCATCTCATGCTGTCTTATGTTGAGGTTGGGCAGGAACTCTGCTGGTGATAGAGATCAATATGCCAGTCCCACAACATGCATTTCTTTCTCAAAAAAAAAAAAGTATCTTTTGTGCTTCACACATACACTGGTTTATATTAGAAAGTTTTAATATGTTTTGTTTACAGTGCCTTTATTAGTGTATGTGTGATTGTGTTGCACTGCTCACAATGCATCTATGTCCTGTTTTCTAAGGGGGAGAGAAGTGTATGTATGTATTTATTTCTACAAGATCTCAGGTCAAGATAAACTTCCCTGGACAATTTGAACATGATCATTTTAGTCACCTGTTAGCCTTTGCTCATCATGAGGTTGTTGGTTTTTTGGATGTTTGTTTGTTTTTGAAACAAAAAAAACCTGAAAACACCGAGAAACCAAACACCATAGAAATTAATGCTTGCTAGATATTTATGCTGTCTGTTTTCTCTCATAGTGAGAAAGCAGGTTAATTGTTTTCAAGTAAAATTTCAGATTGTTGGATTGAAATTTGAATCATTTCTTCAGAAACAGAAATGGAGCATAAGGTTTCTCTTAAGATAATGGCATGCATGTGCTCATGACTGATTCAGTGTTTTGATCTCAGATGCTCTGGACATCTATCATGTAGCTACTGTCACATAAATTACACATTAATGCCACCAAGATTTATTCCAGTATTTGCAGTAGTAGAAATTCCTTTCATGATAAAGTATCAAAAAATATAGGATATGTACCCTATTAGTGGAAATGTAAATAAAAACCAAAAAAAGCTACTTACCTAAACAGCTAGCTAAGCAGCTGTATCTCATCCAGTTTTATGCTAAGAACTTATTACTGATTTAATTGAAATATTTGAAAAGCTTACAGAATTATTTGTTTAGTAAATGAAAAAATCTTAATCTTTTAGAATCCAGTCTGCTGCAGTTGGTAAAGGATATGTGATCCGTTGGTTATAAATTTTATAATATCTGTCATATTTTAAGATATTAGTGAAGATTTCACTAAAACCAGTGTGATTAGGTCATGAGGACACTTGTTACTTTCAGTATTATTACAGAAAAACACATTTAAACCAAGCGCTGTCACATGTACAGGTTTCAGAGGCAAAGGGAATATTAATATATATTTTTTGGTAGTTTTGTGTTCCCAATCCTTGACCTTCATTTCCTGTCTCCAGACACTTGTGCTGTTTCATAAATGCTGATAAATTATTGACTAGCAAAGGCAGAAAGAGTGGACTTGCAGACAGGGATGAGGAGAAAGGCGAGGCGGAAAGTTGGGCAAGCGAGGAATACAGAGGGTATGTCTTCAGCTTAAAATATGAAATCACACCCAAAATATTCATGGTGATGAAACTGACACTTAAAAAACTTTCCGAAAAACCTGAGTATATAGGAAAGAAATATAACCCCTAAACAACTTTTAGGCAGGGTGTGCCCCGCAGGGGCAAGGCAGAGGAACGTTCTTGGGGTAGGACTGAGTTCAGAAGACACCGGGAACAAAAGCTGGCTTAACTCCAGAGTTTGGAACGACCAATCATGGCATACATGGCAATAACCATCACTCCTCCTTGAACAGGAGGAGGTACCAGGAGCTGCTAAATGTCTGTGGGAGATGTGTACAGCTATCCATGTGAGGAATGCTGTACCAAGTAAATTGAGCAGTTCTGATTCAGTGCAGTATGGTTTGGGTTCTTTTCCTTTTTTTCTGGTAGCTAAAACATGAAATTGAGAAAAGAGACATAATTGTTAAGTTATTTACAGTGACAGAGGAGGAAATGGAAAGGCAATAGGGAATTTATGGAGGTTATAAAAACAGTAGGTAACTAATAGGAAGTTTGTCTGTGCTCTTAATTACTTTGCTTGTATCTTGTTCACTTGCAGTTTTTCTGAAGTTTGTATTTTAGGGTAGGAATTGAGTCAGCCTTTATGAATAGATCACCTGTACTATAATGAAGTTCCAATCTAGATCACGAACTTTGAACATTACCACAACATCAATATATAATAAAACATTAATAAGAAACAACAGCCCATCTGCACAGGATGCACAACTACCCTAAATTCTATATATGTCAAGTATAGATGAGTTGCAAGTTTTGGGTTTCATGAGTTAGTGCACATTTCTGGTGTAGAGGAAATTTCCTGAATCAATAAAAGGCTTTGTCATTGCAAAAAACCTACTTTTGTATGCAAGTATCTATTAAAAGAAAAAAATGTATATTGTAACAAAAAATACAAGTTATCTGGATCTAGCAGAACTTCCTGCTTTTGAGATTTTAAGTTATTAGATGGTAAGCATTCCAAGACAGAAGCTGTTATGTCACTTCTAATTGTAAAGCAGTAGCACAATGAAATCTGAAGTAATAGTCACCATACAAAATAATTTGTTCAGAGGTCTTACCTTTCTTTATGTTCCTTGCTGTTTTGAAGTGTGAAGTTATCAGGCAGCTGACAAAGGAAAGTATCAGATGTCCATGGATAGAAACACCCTAATAAGCACTTAGCAGGATACTTAATGATTAACTGTGTGCATTAATTAGTTAGAAGTGTTATGTGTCATTAATAAATCTATACTTAGTTACAATATTATATACTGTATATTTGTTTTATGATTAATTGCATCACTACAGCATGTATTTACATGTTTGTAAGTAAGTGATGATTGCATAGTAATTATTGTTAACTTTGTTAAAATGAATTGTTAACTGTGTTGTTGTAACTGGTTCTTTCACTCCGTCTGAGACTGAATGAAATTTGTAGTTGGAGATGGGGGAAAGGTGAAGATTCCCCACCTTGTTTATATATTTGCATGAGAAAATTCTGGGCTGTAATTCTTCCTGTGTATTTTCAGGGTAAGAAAGAAAATGCGAAACAAATTCAAAACCAGCCCATTTTTAGCAAAGACAGATAATACTATTTGCTCAGAAGTGTGTGAGTATATTGTTTTTGCAATTTAGGATGTTGGTAAATGAATAAGAAAAAGTGATCCTGTTGTGTATTTGGCAAAATGTTGTCCAAATATGTACAGTTCCTTAAGAGAACACATAAAAGCTACATGCATTTTGTCTCTGTGTTAGAAGTGATTATACAAAATGTGCCTCACAGTCTGTTTCTGTCTAATTGAAAGTTGGACAAAGTCTTATTTAACTTCACCAAAATGAGACTGTTATTGTTCTACACATAAGGAACTGGTTTTGTTGCTTAAACTACTAAAACACAACTGAAAAAATTGCAGTTTCTTAGAACTGTAAATTAAATTCTTCATCCTTTAGAGGCAGATGCCTTGAGTGCCCACTAGTTTTTTAAAAGAAAAGGGAAAAAAAGAGAGAAAAATCAGGTAATTCCTATATTTTTTTGCCTATTCAGTTTCCTAAGAATGGCAATCAGTTTCATTCTTATTCAACAGGTTTTTTGCAATACATGTTCTTCAGTCATTTTCAGTTAATATCTCTGGACTTACTTTGTGTAGTCGATAGCAGAAAATGGCATGTGCCTGAAAAAGCAATAAGAAGGTGTTTCACCCACTCTTGTTTCTGCTGTACCTCTTACATCATCACTGAAAAGCTTGGCTTATTAGGATATGCTTAGGATTTTCTTATAAAACAAAGCACAAGCTCATTAGGACATTTGAGAGCTCAAAAAATATTAAATAAGAAGTGTTTCCTCTTCAGATGTCCATCACTTTGTAATAGTAAATAGTGAAGTTTGTAATTCATTTTTACCAAAAAATGTGTTATTTCACTGCATTTCTCAGTGCATATAAGTTCTCACAAAGCGGCACGAGTGTGATGTTGCTCAGTATGACTGAATGTTCAGTGGCAGATTGTGAAGAAGGTGAGGAAGGTGACAAAGTTGGAAGCAAGTAATTAATCTGAGTCCTCTCTTAGTTGCAAAATGTGAGTGTCCTCTCCAGAATTATTAGGAGGAAGAGGGGGAATGAGAGAAAGTTTGTCTTTGAGATGAAGATAGTGAGTCTGGAACCATGGAAAACACCTTGCTTCCTGGTTGTACAATTAGAATTTATCTCAGAACCTTGGCTTGGAAACTTGCTGTTTGCTTTAATTCGATAACACTTGTGAAACCTCAGCTTCTGTAGTAAGTGCAAAGTATTAGCATTATCTGCCGTGTTGTTGACAATTTACCCCAGGGATGATTTCTTCAGCCAACATTTCCATTTGTATTCACTAGTAGTTATGTATATGATATACCCATGGGTCCCATCTCTCCCCTTTTTCGTTGTGATGTGCTCAGAAAGGAAATTAGGGGCATCTTCCACTAAATGTTCTGTAAGAATCCAATTATATGTCACATTATTAAAAATCAAAATTCTGCTTTGCTGTCCCAAGACCAAGACCAGTTCATTGGACAGTGCTTCAGAGAGGTGATGACTGTATGAGAGATGTCACCATCAGGAACTATTGGCCATATGAGCAAGAGTAGAGATCTATTCCATGCATGTGCACAGGTACACACGGATATGTCTGTCTCTCTGTTCTACCTGGAATCCCTCAGAGTCTCAAGCTTTGTTTTTCCTAAAGAAACCAGGATGGTATCTACTTGATATATAGTTTGCAATTTGTTGTGAGTGTAACTTCAAATTTCTCTTTATTATAATAGAAATCTGATTGGGTTTTTTTAAACAATTTTTCAGACATGAGAAATAACATTTAGCTTTTTTCTCACACTACATTTGCACTAGAGAATGTTAGATTAGGTACTTTCAGCCTGCAAAGTACTCATAAAGAAAGTTAAGGCAAACTTTGTTTTCTGGTCACAGATACACAAGACTTAACACATACCTTAGGTAAAGATAATAAAAAACGTAGTAACATATAGTAGGTTATTAACCAAAAAAAAATGCAACTTCTATTAATAAGGAGGTTTTCAGAAGCCAACAGAATTTGCAGGAAGCCAACACAGATGCAGAATTGCTGCAGGACACTATTGATTTTGCTTTCTCTCATCAATTGCTAATTAATTTTGCTGCAGTTTATGAAACACTTACATTGTTCCAGCTCTTGTTTTTAATAGTAGATGAGAATCTCTAGTTCAACTGAATTAAACTATTACAGCATCATGAGATGGAGCCAGAAATGAAATCTGGCTTGCATGCTCAAGTATTGGAAGTCACGCTTTTTGGAAAGCAGCCCATAATAACTTAAAGCTTATAGAATTTAACTCCTTGCTATTCTTTAGATGTTCCAAGTGCTCCACTGGATGTCATGGCCCAGATTCATTAACTGAGTTCTGCCAAAGACTTTTTGTCTAGTACTCCCAACTGGCTGCCTCTGTTTCACAAGTGTTTTATCCAGTATAACACAGTGAATGCCAGGTTTTGCAAATTTTAAGCAGGATAAGTCCAGCCTCACTATGCTGCCTCTGAGAAAATAGTGAAAATAACTGAATGGATACATTTTTTAAACTACGAATAACTACTTTAAGTAATAATGTTTTTTAAGGCGCATGTTTTAAAGACTAATTAGCCATTCTGTCTTATATCTGCTGGTCAATGGCATGTTAATGCATGAAGAAGACAACTTTACTTCTTGCTGTGCTGCTTCTACTAATTTTATTTTTGAAGATGTTCAAAGAGTAAAAAGTAGCCAAACTTCCATTCCATCTTTGAACAAGACTATGCTGTTAAAAATCCATTCTCTACAAAATCTAAAAGTTTTTTTGTACAGGAGAGAACTGGAGAAAATCCAAGTTTTGTCAAAGTATAATTTTTTTGCTTTTGTAAAGAGGAGATGTGTCTTCTTTTTTTGGGAAAATACTATAAAACTGCCTTTCATTTTGGTAACATATATTAGACACCTAAGAAAGGTACTGTAACAATGTAGATTTAGAACATTAATTTTTAACATAATGAAGTTAAAACATTTTCAAGTGTTCCAGTTACAGATGGGATACAAAACTAGTTTGAAGGCTTTTGTGTTACTTGGTCTTTTCCTGGCAGGACATGTAACTAAATGAACAGCTACCATAATTTTCAACTGCCACTGGATTCTCAGTGCATACCCTTTTTACCAAATCCATAATAATTACCGCAGAAGGTCATTCTATACTCAAAATTGTGAAATAACTATGTAGTAAGTCTATGGGTGAATCTGTTGAAGAACCAAAAGAAATCAGGTGACAATTGGTTAACAGGGGCTATGGACTTGTGTCATGGTCTGCATAGTCACAAGGTGTGAAATGTTTTTGCCAAGACTTTAAGTACTGATCTGCTCCTATTTGAACAGTAAAAAATAACATGATTTTTTAGAGAAGTGGATATTTTTCATTGCATGCCATCCTAATAATATAATAAACAAATATTTACCATGTAGTTGTAACTTAGAATCTGACACATACATTCCTTCTCCAGCCCTCTTTTTTTCCAAGCAGAAATTGCATGTGATACACTTCTGTGTTTTCTTCACCCTTCTTTGTGGTGTTTTGTGAATTGCTGAGTGGTTTTATGGGTAAGATAAAGGCAGACGAAATGTGCTGAGATTAAGTGATCATTATTGAAATGCAAGAATCACTGGGAAGATGCAATAGTTTCATGTTCTATATCTGCAGCATACTTAAATTTTGGAACTGGTGCTAATTTTGGTTTTTTTCAGGGCCAACACACCATCTTCTGCAATTCTGAATGTGTACCTGGGATTTTCACAGCAAACATTATTTCACCATAGCTTTGAGGAAAATAAAGGATGGCATTCACTCATTTATCATGTGCAAGGTTAATGAAAGAATTCAGACAAAAAATCAGCAGTCCTCCAGACTTAGTCCTTGGATAACTAATATAAAAACCCTCATTTTCAGAACTGAATATTTGCTATGCATAATAATAAATATAGCCCTTCTGTTAGAACATTTCAGTACACTTTTGAAATATCGTTCACACATAGAAGATAAAACTTACATGACGGTCATGACAGGCCAGCTAGTCCATAGAAGACCTTAAACTAAATTCACTTCCCGCTTTACGAACCTACATGTGGTAATGTTTCCCTCAAATGAGCTGTAAACTTCTATTAAAATTTCAGTATTTCATAGTAACCAGAGGAAATTGTGACAACCATTGGTCTGTAGACAGTCAGAGTAGATCAGGTCTTTCAGAGTTCATGCTGCTGTGTTCTGCAGTCTTGGAACTGTGGAAGAATACTGAAGCATTACATACTCTGTTGAAGTCAAATAGCAATTATCACTGGACATCTAAAGGCATGAGTGGGAAAACAAATGTGAAGTTACCGAAATGAAAATTTCAGTAAATTGAAAGAGAAGTTTAAGGGTTCAGTACTCAAAGCTACGTGGGTGCCTGGTATTACTGATGGTCATCAAGAGTAGTTTCAAAAGTAGTTAATAACCTGCATGCCAGTATCTTTCTTAAAAGCCCTTGAGAGTGTCCAGTGTTACAAGGATGAATAAATAAATTTGTACTTCTCTAATTTCAGCTCTTCTCTTTTCCTGTCTTCTCAAGCCTACTCCATTCTTATCCTGCTCTGCAGTTTGATGAGTCAGAAACCATGGCACATTTAGACATACCCCCTGAAATCTTTTCCTGTTGAAGTATTTGTTACATTGAAATGAGGCTGGTAGTTCTCATGCTGTTGAGAAATGCAAGTTTGGGGAGCACATGCTGGAATTTTTCCAAAAAAGTACAGTAAGGTATGCTCCTCTTAGTGATAATCTAACAGTTGTGTACTTTATGGGTGAGGATTTCTACAACCACTAAAGGGCAGTGCATGCCACCTTATGATTTCTTTAGCTGTCTGTCCTTGCTGTTAAGCAGATGGAGATAGAACCCATTGCTGGGCTTTTCTTGAGAGATTTGTGAGCTTGATGCAGTTTTCAGCACGTAGGATTAAAGGTCTACTGTTGTGAGCAGGACATGAAGAGGAAAATTCTGCCCTTCTCTTGTTCCTGTTCAGAGGCCAACTGCCTTGTGCCTGTAGTAAGTAAAAGAGCTGATTGTTTTTGAAACAACATTTTTGTTGGCCAAAAAATTGACTTATGTTGTAATAGGAATCCTAATTTCAGTACTGGTACTGAAACAGAAATACTGTGCAGATCTAAAGGTCTCATTATGCTAAACACAATGTGTGGTATTTACTGTGCTGTTGAAACTCTTAGCTTCAGTGATGAGTAAATATGATCAGGTTTTGGATGAAGCAAGTAAACAAACATAATAAATGAAGATATTTAAAATCACGTTTCTTGTTTATGTATTCTGACAAGTATACTTTAATTATTGATCAAGATGGCAATATAGTAAATATGCAGTTGGTTGCATTAAAAATTCAGCATTTTTCAACATTTAACTGACAGTATCCATAAAATATTCTTAGTGGTATGTTTCTTTTACCACTATATTGCTCCTGTTGGACAATGTTGGTGTCTTTTTAAGAATAACTATCACCTTACAGTATACAGTATGCTTGAAAATATTATCTTAGAAGGACAAGACTACTCTGAATCATTGTGCTGTAATGTGTGACAAGTATTGACCAAATATGTGGTGTAAGAAAGTGGAATATCAGAGCTGTGCTCAGTGGTTATTGTGTTAGCAGTTGGTTTGGCCTTTTGGGTTATTTTTCTTTTAGTTTTCATTGTATATCAAATTGGGGGCTCCATTAGGATGAACTAGAAAAGTTGTTACTCTAATGACAAATGGGAAGCCTATTTTCCTTTTATACGCAGTAAGGGAATAAAATTCTGTAACAATTTCAAGAAGAACTTTTTCTTCTGGGAAATTTTTCACAATCTGAGGGATAGCTTTTACTCAGTATATCATCATGTTTTCAACCAAATTCTAATGGCAGAAACAGTGAAAAAGACTCTTTTTTGACTATGACAGGAATGCATATGTGAAATAGGTTCTTACCAGGGAGGATATTGTTAAGGAACACATTCAGTGCAGTAGCTTGGGGTGCAGGGGGAGCTGCAGGTTGAGCTCTGGGTGGGAGCCTGATCAAGAGGCCATGAGCTGCCAGCACTTTGCATAACAAAGGGCTCAGGGACCTGTGTCCGAGCCAGGGGACTGGTCACTCAAGGACACAGCAGGAGCCAATGGCCCCAGACTATTCCATGCTTGAACCGTGACGGTGTAAAGCCCAAGGGTTCCTTTGTCTGTGGTTCCTTCTTGGAGGCACCAGCTCAATTTGTTATTGTGTTATTTAGTTATTACACCAAGATTAAACTCTATGAAGGATTTAGTCATCTGAGACTGCTATGGGAAGCCTGGGAATGGAGCTGGCGAGGAAACCTCGTCTGCCTGTGTGCGTGGGATGAGCGAGAGCCCCATTGGAGGCATCCCCTTGTGAAGGGCCTTTGGTGCCAGCACGGGTGGTGTGGATGTGACTGCCAGAGCAGCTCCTGGATGGTCAGACAGGGAAGTTTCCTTAACAATATGCAGTCCAATGGCTGCCAGTCTCTCATCAGATCTGGTTGCTTAGTAGGTGTTTATAAAGCATTGCCATGTTATGGAGCCCCATGGCATCCAGACTCATGAAATACTGTACTTGGCTCGTTATTTTACTTTAGCTTGTCTTTTATAAGAAGGGTAATATTTGAACTAAGTGATGATAATGTGTTCCTTTTCCAGCAAATAGCTGTTCCAGGAATCTGACTCTGTGTAGGGAAGAGTAAACGACCAAAGGAAGCAAAAAGTTTGTGCGTTCTGTACAGCTCTGCTTAAAAGGAACAGAGGCTTGTGAAAAACTATCAACTTCAGTACCTGGTCTGCTTCTGTTACAGCTAGCTATTTTTACTGAATTACTTGGAATAAACTAAAGGCATGGCAAAGCAGTAAAGACAGGCTATTTCATTTTGTGTATTAATACGCTGAGGGTTTTTGTATTGGTGGATTGAGCAGCTGTGTTTTATTTTCTCTTCATAAAATTTTTTTTGAATTCTTGAAAACAGTATGAAAATCTATCATTAGTGCTTACTGTTGAAGCTTTAAAATGGTGGTAAGTATTTAAAAAATAAAAATCTGGGATCTTCATAGTAAGGAAACAAGGCTCTGAGGCTTAGTTCAGTATTCTACTGAAAGGTGGCTGTTTACTGTATTCTCTATTCAGATGGTTTCCAGATCAGATTTTTATGAGAGAAATGTATGCAAGATAGCTGTGTAGAGGTGACTTTGTCTTTAGAAAAATAAATTGCTGAATTTGATCAAATTCATATCTCTCAGTCTTTACTATTCAAAAAAATAGTTTAGCAGCACATTAAGATAAAGCATGGTCCTCACATGTTTGTCATCCTATGGAGAATTACATTCAAGTCAAGAGTTACTGCATGCCTTCCTTTCAAGTCCTCTGCTTAACATTTCCTGGAAAGATTGTTATTTTAGCTTAAAGAAGACATCTAGCACTGACAAATTTTGACCCAAGTGGGAAGTTTTACAAAACTGTACACAACTGAGAACACTGTTACAACTGGAAGTATGAAACCACTGAAACAGTTGTATGACACTGAAGGGAAACCCCTGAGATAGATTAAGTTCCAGTTAGGTGTCAAATGGGTTGTTTTTCCTGGCAGCATTTTGCAGTCGTGAATTGAGGTATTGTACATCTCACCTTTGGTCCTTTGGGGATATTTTTGGGGCAACTGATTTGGGGGGATTGTGTTGGGGAGGGTTTGCCACTAGTCTAGTAGGTGAAGATATTTAGTAAATGTCTATCAGAAACAACACTTCTTTGTCTGAAGAGATTAAACCTGACACATGCAGTTACCACAAAGGCCACGTGTCCTATCAGAAATTATCTTCCTTGTTGATAGGTACAGATTTGGTGACTGAATTGCAGGGCCGCAGCTGTTGGTTTGGTCCATGTCTTTGTGGGGAGGCTGGTAACCCTGCAGAGTCACGTGTTTCTAGAAGGTGCCATGTTCTGTTCTGACCTCCATGGGCACCAGTGTTCCAGGGCCAAGTGATGCCAAAACCAGGGCCTCAGCAGAAGGTGCTGCTGCCAGCGTGGGCTCTGCCGGGCTCTGGCTGCTGGAGGAGGGGGGAGGCACACGGAGATCTCGGCATGGGGGGCTCGCTGCTGGGGAAGCGGCAGCATTTCACTGCTGAGTGAAACGTGTGAGTGGCACCAGCTCCAGCAGATGGGTCTCTGTGGTGTCCAGAGTGGTGTGAGCTTCCAGTCCTCGGTGGACTGACGTTAATCTGCAAGGACTTACTGCCTAGGGTGAGGTGGAAGAGTTCTGATAAAACAGCAGGCGCTTCAGTTCCACGCCAGGTGTCTTTCTCTCCATTTACAGTCGGAGGTGTTACACTGGTGTAAGCATGGGAAGATGCATTTGACAAAATATCAATAAAAATATATGTAATAAAACTTCCAATATTTAGAAGAAGATTTTAATGTGTATTTGTGTATGTTTATTTTTTAAAAAAATTTGAATTGCAGGAATATGTTACTACTGAATGGTGTATGGCCTTTTAAAGAAAGAAAAGAAAAAATCGCTGCCAACTGCTGAACAGCTAATTCACTCAATATAAAACAAAGATGCATTTCTGTAGGGCTAACGACATGCATCACATCTCCTTGACAACTGCTCTAATTACCTCAGCTTGGACGATCAATATTTGATCTTTTTCCCACCATACAAACATGTCACTTTAACTGCATAGCTTTCTCTTAGCTTTTTGATAATTTGCAGCCAAGTGAAAATGGTCCTTTCTATTTGTTCTCCCTGGCTTGAGGCCAAGGGTTCTCTCAATAGTATAATGCAGTTCATTGATATGAATTTGTTGATCTCCTGGGTAGTTTTTCACAAATTTAGGGCAATTAAAAATCTTTGGAAAGCATTTCAGTTGAAGTCAATAATTTTGCTTTTAGAAATTACTTTGTTTTATGATCATTTTTCCTTCATCTGTTCGTAAAACAGCTTCAGGAAAAAAAAGGACAAAACACCGTTTTATGGAATAGCTTATAGATACATAAAAACACAGCTCTCAAACCTAGAATTAAGCAATAATTTAGAAATACTTTAATTGAAATGTTTAATTTGTTACGAGTAAGATTTTTTAAATTCTATTTTGGACTCTGAAAAGTACTTCTTTAAGGGAAGTCACAGCTGAAGTACAGCATTATCTCCCAAATAATTTGTTTAAGATAGGTGAACACAGGACTTTTGAAGATGGACTGATCGTGCTTCCGCTCAGTGAACACTAGTAAGTTGCTGAAGTTTGTGGAAGTGTTAGTATGGAGGAGATGATACTCTACAGTCCAAGAAAAAGCTTTGTGAATTGTTCAGTGTGGCCAGTCAGAAGCAGAAGTAGGGAGCATCCAAAATTTAGGCCATTTAATTAGTTATAAAGTGAATTAAAATGGAAGTGTTTTTATCAGGGCCAATAATTTTTTGTCGTGTGGTATACTTATCCATTTGGTTTCCTTTTTTCCCATGATCTCATGAGGGGCAATCTACGTTGCTGCAAAATACTGTAATTACCTCAGGTGGACAGTGTGAGATTTTTTGCTATCTGGAGTTGTACAGTCATATGGTTATTTATGCCATCTTTAGGAATTACCACTGAGCTCTTGGTGTTTCATGGAAGAGTGTAAAGACTTTGTTTAGTGCATGCTGTGTTTATTAAATAGTTGTGCTGTGTTGAATTATAAACTGTTCATAGAGTAAAAGACTACTATGCCCAAGGATACATTAAAATCTTTTCAGTTGCTCATATCTGCAAAGCAAATTCCATCACAGTAGACCAGGGCAAAAATCCATCTAGCCAAATACCCTGTATCTGATAGTGGTCAGATATTCCTTAAATGTTTAAGGAAATTGGTGGGGGTGGAGGGGGGAATGTGTCTGTCTTCTGGTATCCTGATAGCTTGTGGCTGTCAGCAGTTTTGGACTTCGCTGATATCAAGTTGAATCTCCTCACTTCAGAGCATCAAGTTCCCGTCACAATAATGAACAATTAATTCATTTATTCAAAGAAATGTTTCATTTGACATAATAGAATTTTTTACTGATTTTTATAAATATATTCACATTGTCAAATTTTTCTTCTGTGAAGTATAGAGTTTTAATAGAAATCCTGAGAATTTTGGTAGAGATTGCTAGTATTCAGGAAGCACTGAATCTGTAATTTGGAACAGAGTACAGGAGTAAATCATTCAAGACCTATACCAGACAAGCTGAGTGTTAATGACACAATTTCACTAAGTGTAGAATCATCTCCTTGAAGGCAAAAAATAATTTCCCATGAAATACCTTCTCTACTTAGGCTAATTAGATTCACATTTGAAAAATCTTCACATTTAGCAATGGCCTAATTATTTAGCCAACTAAATATATTGCTTAACTAAAGAGACAGTCAAAAGAGGAATTACATCCTGTTATTTGTATGAACTACATTTTTTAACTACTACAGGAATTTGGGTTCAGCTTTATTACCACAGTTACTCCTGTGAGACAGTCCAATTCCAGAAGACGTGTAATCCTCGGGGAGGAGGAGGATGTTGGGAGAGGGGATATTAGAATGAAAAAGTAGATAGAAAAATGTAAAGGCCAAACCATTAAATTCAGTGTATCCTAACAGTATGTTCCTATATTGTCAAAGCACCATTTTCCATTACAGGATACATGACATTTGACTCTGGAGGTTGCTTTCCTTATTGCTTTTTAACTTATACCTTTGCTTCTTCTGAACCAGATGGGTCACTTTGTCCTTTCTTTCTGTTGTAGCTACAGCAAACAAAAGGCATTGTTGTGGTATATATTTGTCAAGTATCTTTAGATAAGGTAATGATAGGTACTTTTATCATAATGAGTCTACTTAAAAACCCAATCTCTTCAGAAAGTAAAATATCTTCAGGAGCCATTTCAGTATAAGCATTGTATGCAAAATGGTGGAATAATTTTCATGCACCTTATAAGAATTTGCTAATTAAAAGTAAATAGGGCTCTTAAGTGGAAAATGAAATTATCCCATTGCTTGAAATACCTTGATGCAGTTTTTATTACAGGTTGCATATGGTATCTGTTAGGAATTTGAGCATGGTTGGTTGTTGAATTATTGCGTGGATTAGCTGTAGTATTTGAAGGTTCTCGACTTTAAAAGCATGTGTCTGTTTTAAATCCTACATAAATTCCTCACAGTTTTTTAGAACAGTCTGTAACTCTAGCCAGGGCATTTTTAACACCACAGCTTCAAACAACAGCAGGAGCAAATCTAAAACATTGCTCTGAGTGGTTTCATAACATCATTAAAAGATTTCCATTTAATTAGATAAATTCCCCTTTTCTTTAACTTTTCAACCTTTCTCTCCTAAGTCCTACAAGGCAAAGGGTGAAAAGACTAAGTGAATTGAATTAAACATTAAAACATTAAAATTGGCAGTTTAGAGCTCATAAGGAAAAGACAGGGGGGAAAAAAACTCATGAAAAACATATATTTAATGCATATTTTAGATTTTATTTTAAGACCTTTCGAAAACTATTATGGATATTCTTAGTAAAGAAATATTATAGGCTGTGTTGTCTCCCAGGGCAGCTAAAGTTTCCAAAAGGAAGTTCAATCTGTAATACATCTTTCACATGTTATTTTAATAAAAAAGCAAATATAAGTTCTGTGTTTCCACTGCTAAATGGAGACTCATTGTTTGGTCATGTTTCCCTACATCAGCAAATACATTTAGAAAGAATAAAGTAAATTTTATTTCAAGTTATACTGATGTGAAACATTATGTTGCAGTAAAACTGATTTGAGGTTGAATGTAAAAATAGCTTAGCTGGTGTCTGCCAGTTTGTGTCTCTGTGTGTCCAGGGTTTTTTTTACATTCATGGATTCACTGACATGTATTTCCACATTTGCAGCTTTTGATGGTATTAAGTTCTTTTGTTTCTCCTCACTTGAGTGGAGAAACTTTATTGGTATTCAAGTACTGTGATTTACAGAAATGTAAACAAAAGAGAAATTACATTTACTCAGTGTGCTGTTACCATTTCTGCAGAGCAACTCGTAATTTGTGTAACGAAAGTCAAGAAAAGCTGTTCACTGCATATAAGCATTGATCTGCATTGTAAAACCAATAGGTCTTTCACTATTGTGGGTCATTAGTCCGAAATGTGCTGAAGGAATCATAGCAAGTCTTTGTCTTTCTAATGTGTCTTACTAATTTGTCTTACTAACAGGTTGTCCCTGGTATTGGTAGGAAATGGATTTTCCCCCAGTATTTTTACCACATCCAAACCTTTTGATGTCTTGCAAGAAACAGGGTATCATAGGCAGCATATGTTGTTCTTGTGTGTTTGTCCAGGTTTTGAGACACAGTGAGCACTGACTTCTTTTAAGAACATTAATTTGGTTCAAACCATTTGGATAATGCAATCTGTGTGTTAGAATGTCATAGAACAGTGGTGTTATAACTAGGTTTCTTGAGAAAATGGCAATGCTGTGTAGATAGACCTTATGTAAGTATTGTAGGGTGAAACCGGAATAAGTTCTATGTTCCTATATGTTGGTTACAAGGGAAAAAAGTAGCTACCAACTAGTCTTTATTTATATAAAATGATCATGCAGAATTCTTACAGTGGTGTCCAAGTGCCTGTCTTAACTAGATTATTCATTTTAATAAACAATCAACATCAGGAGGATGCATTCTGCTGAAGTTAAACCCATGCCCTTTTTACTTCCCCACAGGAATCATGTGCCCATCAGGAGATGGTGTGGTGAGAGGTGATGTCTAAGGTGGTGTCTTCTGCACTGAGGACTTCACTGTAGAACCTCTGTCCATCTTTAGGAAGGGCAAGACTGAAGCAATGGATTGATGTGGGTGTAGCAGAGTTTCCTATCACTGTGGTACAGCCAAGAGAGGATTTTGTTTGCTGAAGTTGCATCACTGGTAATTCAGCTCTTATGAGTCCATCTGATCACAGAGGCTTGGGTAACAAAGCTTCAGTGCAGAAATGGACATCACTTCCCAACATGCCTGGCCCAAACTCTTGAAGCATGTTCCAGATGCAAAATCAGAAACAGGGTTTCAAAGTGATGGGAATTAGGGCTATCTTCAGGCAAATGATCCTCTTTGTTACTCAAGCTGTAACCGATGAGTTGTGGGACAGCTCCCATGTGGATGGATGAATGTTCTACTCATAGTTTGTTTAGATGGAGTGTTGCTTTGCTTATCCATGCTAACAATATGTTCTTGTCCTCCAAAAATGTTTTTCTTGTTCCATGCACAGATGTGGTGCCTGTGACTGAGTGGGTACTGCATGTTTGAGGTGTCTGTGGAGAACGATTAGAAGCACCAGTAATTCTGGTTGTGGTCTTGAGTGTTACCTGTTCATGGCTAGAGCACTATTTCATTTTCCTTCTCATACATATAACTATGTAAGATTTTAAAGGATGGCCTGTGCCATTTTGCTTGTCAAAGAACCCTGGTTTCTGGTTTTGGTTCAGAGAAGCCTTAGTTGTCATGACTTACGGAGGAAATAGAAGAGTAGTATGAACAAATGATACTGGATTATTTGACTGCATCGCAAATTAAAAAATGTAAATAGCAGCAACCTATTTGGTAGGCCCAGGTTTACCAAGTCTTTGGGAGCTTGACAGTCAAGGACTGCTATTTCTGCTTCTTACTACAGCATAAAAGTGAATTGATTTCCTTTGAGAATTATATATGGTGCAGTTTTATATATTGGTCAATGTTTTTAAATGCTTTTAAGGCTTTTACACCAGGTGTTATCCGAGGTCTCAGCTTCTCTGGTCCTTTGTGAGCTGGTAAGAGTGCTAGGGTATTACTGAGTGATTGACAGGGCATACTTGTGTTTTGTCATCTACTTCTTATATAATGCAAAAAAGTGAAAGAGAGGACATAGAGAAAAATACACTTATCAGTTTTTTAGTTTAGTGTAATTACTTCTAAATCTCCTTGATTTTCTTCCCCTAATACCATCATAGAAACTGCAGCTTGGTTATGATGAAATTGAGGTAACTTTGCTGAAAACTCTGACTGGAATTAATTTTTATTTGGCTTTCATTTTTTGGTCAGTTTGCATACTTTGCCATAATCTAACAATTCTTACTTTGCTTATACTACCTTTTAAAAGTCAGAGTTTTTTTAAGTTTACACTACATGTTGTTTGTTAGGGATACAACCCGACATCTCTGGTAACTTCTCAGAGAGTCTCAAAGCACTTACTAGATGATGTAATTGATACATCATATAAAGAATCAAAAAGAATGGAGCTGCTCAATAACTCACAATGGCACTATGTGATAGTTTAGAACAGGAAGTGTGGAATAACTATGTGCAGCTGGATCTACAGGATGAAATTAAATAGACAGGAAATACTTAACCAAGCTGGAATTTAACCACATCCAAAGTGGAATTTGATGTGGAAACTAGCACCTTTAATTATATGATTTTTTTTTCCATAGGAACGCTTATGACTGTATGTGATCACAATCTTAATTTTCTTCTGTTGACACTGAAATTCATTGATTGAACTAAATTTTACCTATCTTGTGATAATTTCAGGATCCTAACTGTCTTTGGTATAACTCCCTCTGCTGTGCAGTATTTAATTATTGAACAGAAATGCCTTTTTGGTTTTCCAGGACTAAATCAATAATGAGTGATTTTATTTTTGCTATTTAACAAAAGAATTGCAGCTATCCCCTGCTCCATTTCTCTGGTTTTTTTTACTACAACTGCAGCATATGGACCTACTGTGGTCAGTATTATGTGAGTTGCATGGAGTAAAACACACTCAAAACCCTGCTCTCTTTCCTCTCTATCTCTGGAACTTTCTCTATAAACTTTCACACAAACTTACACTTTTTTCATCCTACTGTTGTAGTGCCTTGGAGCACAATGACAGATCCAAGCCCTGCTGGGGTGCTACTCAGATAAATATTTCGTGTTGCAGAGTGTGCAGTAGGGAAAGCACATAAAAATAAGAACATAGCAATGATGTTGGCCTGAGTATTCCAGAATTCCCAGAATCTCCAGTGCTGAAAGTTTTATAGTGGGCTTGGAAAAGAAGAGTCTTACGGGAAGCTATCCACCTGCTTATGGCACAGAATGGGCTAAAAGCAGGTAGCTAATTATTTCAAAAGTGAAGTGCCAAGCAGTGAATGCTCATGGATAATCTAGCTTAAGATGGGTATCAAAGCCTGAAAGAGAAACCAAATCCTGAATATTTGGTTCAGGAAGGTGATGAATGGAAAACTATTTGTACTTCTTTTTCAAACACAGTTGGAATAAGATGATGTCTGCTCAATTTAAGTTGTGTGACTAATAAGTAAAGGAAATTTTATGCAGAAACTATTAGAAAAATTCATGTGACAACATAAAAAGAGATCTGAATTGAGAATGTCGTTTGAAAATAGGGATCTCAGCTTGGACAGAATAAGGCAGAACTAAAACAGAGAGAGGAGGAGGAGAAAAAAAGGCCCTTCCACCATCAGCTTAAATATGTTTGGTAATGATTACCTCAAAATAGGCTGGAGCCAGAGGTAGTGTAAGGATATTTTAAACCCACCTGTAGAACCATGTGCAGTACTATAGAAAGGGATCTTTCAAAAGAGGTACTGAAGGAGTTGTTAGGTAAGAGCATCAAAACCAGAAAAGTTGGCAAAGTCAAGAGAAAAAGAACACTTCAGAAATAAGAATTTACATCAAAATTTACTATAGCATAGAAGGAGTGGAAAGTGAATTTGGATTGGAAGTTGACGGCTGTATTATGGAAAAACAGTGCAATAGCCAAAAAGATGGGAGAAGGGAACTTGGAAATCAAGGACCACTATCGGTGGATGAAAGGGCAGGATGATGTAATCTGTTATTTTTGTCCTCTAGCTCTAATCCTTGAGAATTACAGCATAAATTATAGAATGTGCTACTTGAAAATTAGATATCTATATTATAAATTCTTTCCTATTGTCTTTTCTATACCCGTCCTTTCCTTTTTCTTGTTCAAACAGTTGCCAAATCTTTTGCCAAATAGTTTGCTAAGTTGCACAGTATATCACTGGTACATTGAGGCACATGCATCAGCACAGTTCATAAATGCAAGCAGCTGGTTTCCTCTGCACTTACGAGAGTGTACAAACACACAAGCAAGATCTTCAAATCCTCTGTATGCTTTGGATACAATTCCTGTCCTGAAAAGCCATGCTGTGATTTCAATTAGTGCAGATGTGCACCAAGCCACCTTATTGGCTCAGGAAAAAATTCTTTTGTTTCAACGCTTGAACTGCTAGATCTGGTTAATGTTACCAAATGAAAAAAAAAAATAAAATAACATCACACCTATGGTATTAGTCTTATACTCCAGTATCTGAAAAAACTCTGGCAGACAAAAAAAATGTTGTCATCTCATAGGGAAAAGCTGAATTCATACACAGGAACTGCAGGATTACTTCGACATTTTACTAGTCCCCTGTAACACCAGCAAGTCCCATAAATGCCTAATGGAAAAACAGCAGAAAATGAGATCTGCAGCAGCCTTTAGAGATCAAATTTATGTTGCTGAACACTTTTTTCAGGTCAGGTTTAAAGGTCAAAAGAAAGTGGATAGATTAAATTGACTGATTTTGCCAACTTTAAAGGCCCCGTTTAGAGGTTTTCTGTTTCTGCAGGAAGCCTCAGTATGCTTTTGGATAGTTTTCTGCAAGAACTGAAATGTATAGAATCTTTATTGTATTTTTCTCATGTGAGAAAGACACTCATATAACAATATTTAGTTATCTCCAGTGTGCTCTTGAGCACTATCTGATTTAGATCCAAGGTATGTTATCATCTTGGAGTAATTAATACTTCCATTAAGAAAGTTTTTAGTGTATATTAATTTCATACACAGACTAAGACTCATCTATCACAAGGCCAGTTGTGACACCACAGTGACAAAAATGGTAACCCCAATTCATTTTCACACTTGTGTTAGAATTTATCTCCCTGTTTCTTGCACAATATTAATCTCTTCTTTGTCCCAAACAGAAAAGTATCTTCCCATGGGCATCACTAACTTTTACACTCTGTGCTTCTTTAAATGTGAATAGAATAGAACTTACTACCCTCAGTGGAGAAGAAAGAAAGTGGAATACAAAATCTTACCACAAGGGACTTTCTAGATCATCAGTCTCTGCAAACACTAGTTGCAAAATAAATGACTGGAAGTGGGAGGACGACTGTGGACAATATCTTCAGAATCCTAAGTAATGTGGGGATAATGCCAAAAATGTCATTTTTAGAAACAAAACACACGCTTTTCTACAGGGTAGTAATACTACAGAAAGACAAGTTGAATTAAAATCTTAGTTTCTGTACATGAAGCAGTGCAGAACAAGCAGCATATTTGTATATCTGTGTTTTAGGGGGGCGGAGGAAGGAGGGGAATTTATTTATATGTAGTTATTTCATCAGTCTTTAAATGTATGCGTAATTCAGTGCAAGATTTTACAATATTAGCTCACTATCAAGTCTTAATACTTCCCAGTTCAAAAAACTTTGACCTGGCTTCCTCAAGTGTTCTGTCTTAGGAAGGTCTTGAATACGCAGCAAATGCAGTTGTTCTCCCAGTATATATGACTACTTGTAAATTATCCTGCTTTAATTATAGTAAATATTCATTCCAAAAGTCTTTTTCAAAATTACTAATTGCTACTTTATTTACCTTTCTAGTGGATACTTTTCTAATATGTGATGATTTTTCGGACATGAGGTTTTCAGAGTAGTTCACAATTGTATTAGTGTCAAATTGAGCAAAGAAAGACCAGAGACAACTGTGTTGGCATTCCACTGGGTGAATTTCCTGTGTACTCATCAACATTAGGTGTTTCTTTGGAGTGGTGGAATGTAGTGATCTATCTGCAAGTATAGATTTACCAGTATCTCCATAGTGAAGTACTTTATTAGCCACTCATTAAGGAAAAGCTTTCAATATTAAGCTTTAAACATTAAAGAATGTTACTCTCCAGTTTAGTTCTATAGTGAAGCTTCTACTAGGACTTGAAGAGCTAGCTGTGATGAGATCTTTGTGGCTTGCATGTAGTCCTGTGAGATGTGTTGTAGCTTGAACTCCACTATTTATGAAGATTTTCAAATTTAGCCAAATTCAACATAACTATTCCAGTTTCAGGGCTAACTGAAAAATTTACTGAGATGGGAGCTCAAGTATCCAAGCACTCTTAGAAAAATACAGTTGTTTTTCACAACCACAAACACAGAAGATTGCTTGACCAGATATGGACCTTGCTGAACTAAATTGAATAAAGCTTAACACTTGAGTTTCAGCTTAGAAACAACTTGTAACAAATGTGCACAAACTCAGGGTAAATCTGAAAATTCTCTAGAGCTGATGGGACAAATTTTAATAAAATTGGATACATCTGCAGTGGTATCATATATCAACCAAGAGGCAGACAAAAGAAGTAGGAATTTATTGGAGGAATCCATCTGACTTTTCTTGTGGGCAGAATTACATCTGGCATTTGTGAGGATGTGCCATTTTCCAGATCTTCACAGTATGTTGGCAGACTTTTTTAGCAGGCTTGGAAGTTCATTCGAGAGAGCATGATCTCTGAATAGATGCATAATTCACTGTAGTAAAACCAAGGTACATGTCTCCTCAGAATGGACTCCTTTGCCATAAGAAAAATATCCAAAGGCAAATACAAATTTGTAGCAGGCCATCAGAAAAGCAGACAAAGTATTACTCTATCAAAATGCCAAACATTCAGAAGATGTTTTATAAAAGTTTCAAATATCTTCTGGTCATCTGTATCCTCTTCTCAGGATGGAATCCTCATGGAATGATTGTGGTGGTAATTGTGGAAAACTGGTACTCATCAGTGGTGTTAAATATCTGAATTCTAAAATGTATCATAGAGTCTCAAAATTGTTGAATATTTTCCAAGGACTATTATTAGCAGTGAATATTCTAAAGTTCCTTTGCTGCAAGATTAGAGTGGTCAGGGATATAGAAGGGTACGTGAGATGTAAGCAATTCTTGTGGAGAGCAAATTGCTAGAAAAGCAAGTTCACAGGAAGACTTCTGCAACTCCTGTGCATATGAATGCAGTTTATCAGGAGTAAATAGGGTCAGAAGACACTTCAGAGACTGTTTATTACACATATACAGAAGTACTGCTGTGCTGCAAACCATTCTCTGAGGTCGGCCTTTTCAGCAGCCTGAAGCGTACGACGGTATTATTACTCCAAGGTTATGGATGAGCATTAGACTTAGACTTGAGTACTGTTGGATTTACAAAGTTAAGTGCATAAGCTTCACAGGCCTGAGGCTCTCATTCACGGGGGACTCATGTAATTTCTCTGCTTCTAGACAAGGCCAGGCCTGCAGTTTCTAACAGTAATTACCTCTGGCTAAACGTAACAGGTGATGTAAGCATTTTCTATGATTTATATATATCAGTTGTAAGCTGGTAAGATGTGGATGAAGCCAACTCTTAACTGGGTCTAGTTCACACTGGATAAAATCAATTGAGTGCTGGCAATAGAAAATCTGGACTCTCTTTGTTGGTATTAAGTGTCTAAAGTACTCATTTGGTGAACCTAGAGCCTCAAACCTTACCTAAATCATTATCTCCAAAAAAAGTTCTTTCTATTGGAGCACTTTAGTCTGGTTTGGTGCATGAAAGGGAAACTTCCCATTGGACTGTATATCAAGAAAGTCAATTTCTAAACTCAAGTTCAGCAAACATAAAATCCAGACCAATTTCACCGTTGATACAGTGGTGCTCATTTGTAAAAGCTGAAGTAAAGCCTGTCCCAGCATTAAGTTTATTCTCCTCTTTGCATTTCAGTTTGTGTCCCTGGTGACTGATTTTAAAAATTACCTTTTTTTAAGTAGCATCCATGAAGAATACTTGGAAGATCCATGAAGAATATATGGATCAGCACAGTAAGGATCAAGTTTACCTGCATAGGAGCCACTGTCCTATGACAAACAAATTTTCAACAAGTGTCATTTGCAACTGTTACGAAAATCTATCAGTGTCTGTTTCTGGTACAGAGCAACTGAGCTGCCTGTGCTCAGAGGTGAGGGAGTTTTGCTGTAGAACTGCAGGAAGAGCTGCATGTGCCTGCATGGTTCTTTCACCTGAGTGATGGGTCAGAAAGAGTATCTCTCCAGCCTTCCTGGTGGCTCTGTGGGTATGGGAACAATAAACCAGCAATCCATCTGCTTGTGGATCTTCTTTAAAGTATTGATGCTGACATGTAATATTTTATAAACCGGTTATTTCCAGTTATAAATTTTTTGCTTTGAGTTTCATGAAATAAGATTTCCTTACTACAGAATTACAGAGCATAAAAGGAAAAGGAGTGAAAGGCAGTTTGTGCTTCAGATTAGTACATCTAAAGTGAACAAAGCTATCCATTGTGTTGCTTTCGTGTCACTGTTGTTAGATATTAATTTGATAAGGACAGACTATGTTAAAATGGGACTGGAAAAAAATGTTGAAACTTTTTTTTTCCCTTGACTGCTCTATCATACATTATAATGTTTATTGTTGAGATTAAGTACTCTCTATTCAAGCAGTAACAAGTTTCATAGTGGAACAAAAGTAAGCAGCACTCACAAAATTCATTTTAACAAAAAGTATGAACAGAAAGATATGAAAACTATTGATTATGTTGTCTCTGGTGACATACAAACAAAATGATAACTGTTCACATCTATACAAGTGGAAGAATGGCAATGTCAGATTGTGCAGAGATTAACATAAGAATCTGACATCTTTGGTGAAAATTTATAATTACAATTGATGCTTTGGTAGAGAGTGGAATGAGGGTGAAATCTTGTCAAATAATTTTTTCTGTTGTTCATGTCAGTGCCAACTACTTAACCCTTTGATTATCAAATGATTATTGCTATGGATAAACGTGACTGTTGTAATAAGTTTTTCTGTAATTTGTAGTAGTTCTGAACATCTGTTTTGGAAAGAATCTTCTTAGCTTAAATTTGTTCTGCAGAAGATGTTTTAAATAGTGTCATATAGATACCGCTCTCCAGGGCAAAGTTTTGTGAAAATAGCTGATTTGTGTCTTGACTGCCTTTACTGAAGAAAATTAGAGCTCTAAATATCAGAAAATTGAAGAAATGTAAAGGATTTATCCATGACTGCTGAGCTGTGGTTTCAAGGTACCATCATCACCTCTGTTTCTTAGTGTTCATAAAAGTGCTTGATACCACTCTGCCAGCTTGGGTTTCTTACTAGACTCATGGCTGGGTTGGACCACACGTTGATGAGGAGGCATTGTAGGGACAGGAGTTAAAAGGAAATCCTTGATTTCCATAGTTAGCTGTTTTGAAGAGAGAGCAAGCTCCAATAAATACCAAATCAGCTGACTTTCCTCTAAATGAAGGCTTGTCATTGATACAGATGCATAAAAATATACCAAAAACTTGAGACAGACACTTTCCATGTTTGCTTTGAAGAACGCATG
This sequence comes from Orthonyx spaldingii, assembly GCA_013397795.1. Classification (NCBI taxonomy): domain Eukaryota; kingdom Metazoa; phylum Chordata; class Aves; order Passeriformes; family Orthonychidae; genus Orthonyx; species Orthonyx spaldingii. Next base: position 723,210 of record VZTJ01003210.1, read on the forward strand.
CTACATTTTACTTTGACATGGACTAATAATTTTCATTTCCTAAAATGAGGTTATTTGTTATACAGTTTCAAAATGCTCTTGTTTGGCTGTTTAAAAAGTAGAAATTATGTTTATCTAGTGTAAGGAAGGGATTTAAACTCTCAGCACTAAGTAGGTGATTTTGAGAGGTTCCAACTTCATTTTCTTATAAAAGAACTGAAACATGAGCTCAAATGCTGATTTTAAAAGGAGTGCTTTTTCATTTGTCTTTGTTATGTGCATCAAATATGCCAAAGTTATTCAGTGATAGTCTAATCCAGAAATCATGGTTATAGTGTATAAATTAGCACACAAGTTAACACTGTTAAATACATTATGATAGCTTTAGTATCTATTTTCCTTATTCTCTCTGTTTTCAAGGACACAAATTGAATGGGCAAAGATTCAAGTAAAGGGTAAAAAAGAACAGGGAATATTTTTTCATAATTAATATTCTGATTAATATTCTGTAACAGAGCTCATTCCTGTTCAAAGGACTGTCTACATATAGGGTTGTAGGCATTATTAAGATCACATTGACTTCATAATTTGGAATTCAGAGATGCTCCATGTGAAGAGGAAGGGCTGCAGAAGGATCTCAGACTCTGAGGTGTTCTACTGCATCTACGTGGTTTGTTTGCAAAGAGTATAGATTTTGTGGTGTTTTTTTTCAGGGTAAAATTGCGAATTTCTGATTGTTAGAGTACTACCTGGGATGCTCTGCTTTGAAATACTTTCTTAGAAGCTAATAGAACATTGGAGACTGTATGGTTTGTCCAAATTTTTTTTTTTGTCCATATTTTTCAAATACACACAGATCTAGTATATCATAGATTTTTACAATAATAAGGTTGCAATGGACCCCTAGAGGTTTGCTAGAGGAAATTTGAAGTTTACACTTGCTTTATGTTCAGTCATTTTGAATACTTCCAATGATGAATATTCTAATGTTTGGTCCCTATCATGAAAATTATCTTTCCATGTGAAATTTCTTCAAATATTGTAAAAACTCACATGAGTTTCAAAAGCAGTTTGATTTATAGAATTTTAAATACCATTTTAAGGATATGAATTCATGTAAATCTCTTCTTTTTCCCTATACACTTCAACGTTTTGAAAATAAGCCAATTGAGTTAAACCACACAAATTAATGTTTAATTCTAACAAATAGAAGACACATTGGTTCAGGGGGTTAGGCCTGATTTATAATACTGGAATTGCCAGGTTAGAAATATCTCCTTAAATGTAACCTTGTTTCCCTAATGTAAAAGTTCTGGAGACTTAAATAAGTCCAAATAAGTCACCTACTTACTAGTTAGCAGTGATTTTCTTAATTGCTAGTTGTATTCTGCATTGTTGTTTTTAATCTGTAAATTGATTTGGAACTATAAATTCTCATTGAAATGGCAGTTTACGAAATCCATTTTTTATCATACATTAAAAAATAGTTCCCATTCTCAAAATCATTTGACTTGTAAACTCACTGATATTCTGCATCAAGAAAGGTTAGGTCTCTGTCATAGGTTGACCATCTAACCTGATCTTTTATTGATCAAAATCTCTTTCTTGAAAATATCATATTTTTAATTAAATGGGAAAAAATGTTTGTTCAGTCAGTTTTTGTGTATCTGGAGTGTGATTTTCTCTGGAGGTGGGCAAATAATGTAACAGGAGTGGAGCCACTTTCAGGTAGAGAAGCATGGAAAATGTTCAGTAGAAAATTAAAACTTAATCAGAGTATTCAAGCATCTTGAATAGCAGTGCAAAGTGAAGCCCCAACTGAAACTTCTTACTCCCCCAATAATATGACACTACAGAAAATAACATCTTTACAGAAAACAATGTCTTAGCAGGGAAGTTTCCCCTGAGGTTAAAAGATGTGAAAGTAAAAGACTTAAAGTACTGTGCCTGGTTACACTAGTGGTCCTGCTAAGTCAGTTTCTGAGGTATGAGCTCAGTAGTTCATTAGAAACAGGAATTTAATGTGTTATTTGACTCTAAAAAGCAGATAGTTAGAGGTATTTCCCCCTCACCCTTAGAATTTAAAGGAAGTACTTATTCAGACTATAATAATCAATGTAAGACACTTACATATCCTGTTGTATTCAAAGTATTCTACAGGCAGTTATTATTACCCAAATTAATTTAAGTGAAGAAATCTCTGTTTAGAGCTTAGCAACTGTCCAGATTTCAACTATATTAATAATTATTAGAATTAGCATAGATCCTGACTCTCATTTATTTGTGTTCAGAAACAAAGCCATGTAAGAGTCTTTCTATAATGAAAATTAAAAGGCCAAGCAATAACATTAATGTTCTTTTAAATAATTAATTTTAATGTGTGGAAGTGTGAGCAATAAATGTTTTATTGTAAACCCTGATGTGGTAATTAATCCAAGCGATTAGGACCTAATTGCATGTTCATAGTAAATGTTATATTTGCTGTGAAAGACATTTTGTTGGAATTGTGGTTCTGAGGATAGAGTTGTGAGAAGAGTGATACTTAAAAGAAATATTTAACACCCTTACTCGTAACTTGGTAAGCCGGAAATTGAAAGAAATACATCCTTTATTATTATGCCAAGTATGTTTTTAGTTCTTCTGAGCTTTTTATTGCACTGTGCACTTAATTCTATGCAATAGTGGTGCTTAATCATGAAAGTAAATATAAGGATATGTAGGCCATTTAAAATTAGCTGGGAAGCACCTTGGGGAGTGGGAGAGGTATTTGTTTTAATAATCATTTACACTGTAATTTGCAGATAGTGCCAGTCCTACTATTTCATGAAGCTGGTCATTTCTTTAATGCAAAGAATAAGTCATCCTGTGAACAGCGTCGGTTGCAGGTGCCCTGGTTGTGCTTTGGAAAGCCCTATCACACACCAAATTAATTCAGATCTCAGAACTCCACTGACGCTTTGGAGCTGCTCCAGAATCTGGAGCTAACAAATATAACACTAATATATTGATGGAATTTGGATCCCTCTTTTTAAATTTTATTTTATTTTGGTGGGTTGGTTTTTTCCCTCAGCAAAGTTACATTTTTAAAATATACTATGTGCTTCTGTGCTTCTATATAGAGCTCAGTTTTGCCCATGGTGAGTCTGCCTTGTTTAAACAGACTCAGTTAAAGGATGAGTTAGCACTTGAGTAGTGCTATAAGCTTCAGAAATCTTTTGACATACCATTTGATCATTTATTTTTTTCTCTTCATACCTACCATGCTACATATTTCTGATGATATGGTCTTTATTAGTGAAATAATATGCTCTTTCTTTGGGGCTCTTGAAATATGTTCTAACGATGATGGTAATGACTTTGATTAATATTTAATCCCCATGCTGCTATGTTCTTATAAATTACAAGATCTCAAAGGTAGCCAGGGGAGGGAAGAAAGGTTTCTGCTGAAGTGTTTCAGTATTAGAGTGCTTAGGGAGAAACATACCTATATTTCATTATATCTTGTGTCTGCTTTCTAACCTGAATTTAAGTGAAATGTTTCATGGCATGATCACATTGTTGACAAGGAAATCTGTAAGATGGACTTATTTTCTGAGGCACTGGACTCATTCTTCTGTTTGTTTATATTATGTAACTGTTGCATTCCTCTGCATTACCTGGGAATCCTGACAGAGGCCACAGGTATAGCAGTATGTACTAGTATCGAGCAAGAATTTGGTGAGACTTTTTTTTTCCCTTCTGACACCCACTCAGTCAGTGGTGATTATCTACTAATATACCAATGGTCAGTCATTGTTTCACTCTGAGTGTTTAACCTGTATTCATAAAACAGACCATTCTGCTGATTGTTATAAGCACATTTAATTAAGCAAATACTTCTATTTGTTCTCTTCTTGTTCAAGGCTATTTTAATAAGCAAGAAATAGGCTTGTTTAAAGTATTTGCTTAGAGAGCTTTCAAACTGAGGATTAACTGTCTAGAGAATTAGAAATTCTCTATGCATTTGTAGTTACATAGATTCTCTCAATTTACTAATATACTGTAAATATTATGTACACACCAAACTTGAATGAATTCAACATATGGTTGATGTTTACATAATTTATGAGACGCCACATTACATTAATGAAACTAGCCATATACAAAAAAGCAAATGTTTCACAATCATCAAGGGCCTAAATTAACCATACCTTATTCTATGCTTCCTGAAAGTGCTTATTTGCCAGGACAAGGATCCTGGGATTGTGCTCAAAATTTTGGCAATTAAGATTGAAAACCAGTTATCTCATTGTTCCAAACGTCATCAATAATATCGATGCCAATTTTTAGACTTCTGGATATTGTTTAATTAAACAATAAAAAGTATGTCCCAGTCTACTTTTTGGTCTAAACACAATGTTATCCTCATATTAATAGACAAGTTAGACAAACCCAATGAAACAAAATGTTATTTTAGAAGGATGAAAGGTGAAAGAAATGGTTTCCCTCTTTAATCAGCAATTTAACAATTTTTTAAGATGCATGGCTTTCTCAGTAAGGATTAAATTGGTTTTCAATGAAAAAAAAGTGCAGTAAAGTGGTTCTGGGATACTGGGAGAAATTAAGTGGCTTGCTCTTTATCATAGCTTGCTTGATTTGCAGCTTATATTTTATTGATGGTAATACCCTATACTCTATAATACCTTTCAACACAAAATTCAGTAATTTCAGTAATGTTAAGTAATTAAACCTCCCACTGGTTCTGCCAGTGGAGGTGTATTTATCATTATAACTATTTTGCAAGTGGGTAAACAGAGGCAAAACAGGTTGAATTATTGATCAAAGTAATAAAATCTCTGGGCTCTTATCTCCTAGATGATGTTTAGTACTTCCTCCAAAATTTTGTTATAAATTCAGTATAATTAAATGTATACATCTCACTCCCTGAGCTTAATAAGCTCATGTCAAACTATATACTGAATTTGAGAGCGCATATTTGAGAGGTGTTCTTGCTTTTTCATGGAGGGGTAGACTTCAGGGAACAATGTCAAATCAAATTCTTAAGCTCATTTTGGCAAGATGAATTAACTTACTTAACTAACTTTGTACTTTTCAGAGAAATAGGAGAATTTCTTTATTTGGGATGACATTTCTCTACACCAAAATTAAGTATATTACTGCTCTCTGGCACATGTGTTACACCTCATTGTTAAAGTTCTCACCTATACACTCTGTGAGTACAGATCTCATAAATAAAGTCACAATTATTTTGTCCTAAACATGGCTTGGAACAACTCCTGGAGAGTGCCAAATTTAATCAATATTAATCAGAACTGAAAAATATTTCCCAACTGTTTAAAATTTAAAATAAATTAGTAATATATGCATAAAATAATTATTTTCTATAACATGCAATGCCAGATATTGAAGGTTTTCTGCTACTGATAGATACAAATATGGCAGCAATGAGAGTTCACTTAAGCAACAAAGAGGCTGTTCAAGTCTGAAAGCAATCCTCTCCTTCTGACATGTTGGCACCATCATAGAGGAAAATGTCACGGTCAATATAAGCACATTTACTGACAGTTAGGTTTTTCCCTATGTTCCTGAAAACTGTTTGAAACTTGGCTTTTATCGAAAACAGAAACACTGGCCACTTAGAATGATAAAACAATAGTTTATGGCTTAGTAATTTTCCAGTTATAAAGCAATACTTTCATAAAAATAAACAATGCATACAGGAACAAGCCAAAACAATTACTCAGAGAAATTGCTGCGTTCTTGCTGTCCTTGCTTTCTGATTTAAAACAACTGTCTCCAGTAGGAACTGGACAAAAAACAGTGGGTTTTGTTTCGTTAAGTAACTGCTTGCTGATCACTATGAGATAAAATATAGTTCAAAAATGCAATTGATATTGTCTAAGTACTTTGTAAATTCCTAAATTACCTATTAGAGGAAGAACAGGTATATAGATTAAAATAATGTTCATGTATTTCACTAATTTACAGACCCAACATTTCCCAAGTGGATAGTTATAAAGAGCTTTTGTCCTTTCTAGAGAAAGTGAAATGCTATGTTAAAGCACAAGCACTTTTATTAGTAAAGGTCATGTTGATTACTTAATTTGTGGGGGTTTGTTAATTATTTCTGGAGGGTTTTTTCCCCATAATGTGAGTATTTTAGTATCTGTATCATCATGACTATTCTGTTGTAGCTCAGTAAGGAAAATAATTTCAGGCAGGAACAGGTTGCAGGTATAAATGCTCAAAACTCAGAGATTTGAGAGGTAAGGGGTCAATAAATCTGCTAACTTGACAGTCTTGGACATTCCAAGTAATGTGCTCAGATGTTTCACTGTTAAAGGTAGTTTTTAAATTGTTCCCTGCTCTTTTAAACTCACATAAGTACTAAGACAGATGAAGAGCTTTTGCTCTATCATTCCAAGAAGACTCCTTCTGGTTCCTGTTCTGAGGGAAGATGATTTCATTGCCATGTCTCTCAGTGGGTGGGACACGGACTGCACCCCATCTGTGCTCAGGCAGTTCAGAGGCTGGAATACAAAAGTCTTTCAGACTCTTCTGGTTGTAAGAGCACCTGGAAGCCTTGTGTAAATTCTTCCGTCTGGAGCAGTTACCTAGTGGTTCATTCTCCATCTCAAGAATTGCCATGTGTTGCAGCCTCACTCTTTCCAAGCCCTGGTATTTTTGCTAGACTGCAGCAGATGAGACTGATGGCAGAGCAGAGCTGAGGGATGCCTCTTCTGCCCAAGTGCGTGGCTCAAAGCTCTCTTTGTGTACAGAATATAGGAAACTTCACCAGGTCCAAAAGCTCTGACTTGGTTGTGTCTATCATGTAATAGAGCAAGTTTTTTTGGCACCTCAGCACTCTCACTCTTTCAGTGGAACTGCCAGCACACTTGAAGTTAGATGATTTCTGTAGGGCTTTACTGAATCATGGTATTTATCAGGACTGTCACTACATAACTGTCAAGCTTTCTGTGTGCCTGAAAAATTCCACCCTATAGATGGATGAGAGTGTGATGTCATCATAATTGCATTTTTATGTAAATGCTTGCTATAAAATAATTTTGGATTAAATGATGTGTTCCTTTCCTGTTGGCAGAATGTAATTTGTCTTAAATGGCAGCAGGCTGTTGTATCTGTTTTCCTGGAAGTTAAATATTTTGATTCACACTTACGATTTATTGATTTGACATTGTTACCGAATGGCACTCCCAAATCAGCTCAGAATACCATCGTTCAAAATCCTGTCCCTCATATCATAAAGTTATTTTCATGTAATCCACTCTGCAAATGGGAGTGGCAAGGAAAGTGGAAGAGCTAGAGAGCTGCAATTTAGCAGGTTTGAAAGCAATCCTAATTTTTATTATCTCTGTAGGTTCTTGAGGCAATATTGCTTCTGTACTATTAAACAATAATAAATCCCAAATTGCAAGGCTGTTTGTTATCATCTTGCCCTGCATTTGTTCTGAAATACTCACTTGGAAAAAAAATAAACCTTGATCTTCATTGTGCAAACATTCCATGTATGTAATCCAGACAAATTCGTGAGCACAAATTCAGTGTAAGGCAAGGCTTCTCAGCTTGGACAGAACACCTTACACAGAATTACATTTACCAAAGCCAGAGTTGTGCTGGTTTCATTAGGTCACCTCTTCAACACTCTCTGTTTCTGTGCTGCTTACACTTTTGACACCCTTAATTTGCTGCCCTCACATCTGCTTTAGCTAGTTCTGTAAGAGCTTAGTGTAGGTCAGAAGAAACCTTTCAGGTCTGTGTGTGATAAAAATGAGAGAGGTGGCTTACAAGACTAATTACTGGTGTGTAAACTCACCAAATCCTTCTAGTAATACTAGTGTCTAAAAAAAAAAAAAAAAAGACTTGAATGTAAAAGACTGTCTGATATTCACAGTACCCTGACATATCTTATAAGGTGCATCAAAGAATTCCTGAATATTGTAAAAGTGAGATTAATATGATATTCTCTGTTGACTTTGTCCTCTGCTGTTGTGTGCATCTTACTGAATTTTAAAAGCTCTTAAGTTACAAACAAGTGACCGTATCTCCCATAGCCATGTGTCTGCAATACATTAATGTATTTTTCTTATTTCTTTCTGTTTCTTTTTGTCCCACAAGGAAAATGGTTTTTTTCCCCTGCCAAAGGACTATATTTAAATAAAAGCACTGCTTACAGTGCGTAAGAATGGTATTGCTTTGTGCATGTGTACATAGAAACATGCATATGCATAATTCAGCCTACCATCCTATTTTGCTGGTGTGTATTTTGGTTCAGCCATGCTCTCTGGCTTGTGGCACAATGGTACCTTCCTCCTGGCATAGAAATTGATTACATTCTGAGCAGCAGAAAACAGTGGCACATCATGAAGCAGTAGAATCTGGTATACTCAGTTTCTATCAGCACACGCCAAAGGAATGCTGTGTGCTGCTAATACATCTGACAGCCTTTAATATTTTATAGGTTTTCTTAGTGTACAGTATTGCTGCCTTTTACTTTCTGTAACTGCACTGCCCAATTCTCACATGTCCTTCTATCAGAGAATCACCAAGGTTGGAAGAGACCTTTAAGATCACGGAATCCAACCATCCATCCAACACTACCACTGTAACCACTAAACCACATCACCCAGCACTGGATCCAGATGCCTCTGAAACACCTCCAGGGGTGGTGGCTCCACCACATCCCTGGGCAACCTCTTCCAATGCCTGACCATCCTAACAATGAAAAAAAAACTTCTAGTATCTAAGCTGAATCTCTCCTGTCTCAGCTTTAGGCCATTTCCTCTTGTCCTTTGTAGGCAGAGTAGAAGAGAGCAGTCCCCACCTCACTGCAATCTCCTTTCAGGCAGTTGTAGAGGGCAATAAGGTTCCCCTTAGGCCTCCTCTTGAGACTAAACAATCCCAGATCCCTCACCCATTCCTGTAAGACAAGTTTTCTGGATGTTTCTCGAGCCTTGTTGCCCTTGTCTGGACAGACTCCAGCACCTCAGTGTCCTTTCTGAAGTGAGGGGCCCAGAACTGAAAGCAGTATTCGAGGTGTGGCCTCACCAGTGCCGAGTACAGAGGGACAATCACTGCCCTGGTCCTGCTGGCCAGACTATTCTTGATTCAGGCCAAGATGCCATTGGCCTTCTTGGCCACCGGGGCACATTGCTGGCTCATATTAAGCTGGCTGTCCACCAGCATCCCCCTCCTTCACAAAAATAGATACATGTATAGTAATTTAATTTTTCTATGCAATGTACATTTTCAGGAATTTCTGTTTGCCAACTGTCTCATGCTTTGATTACAGGTATTATCCTCATGGTTGTTTTAAGTACCTTTGGGTTTTGAGGGTAAATAGGATCCCAAAACTCTCTGAAGTAGTCTAAGCTGTGTAGGTGGGTACAGAATATCTTCTGAGGAGCCTCTTAACCTTATTGTTAGTGGGAATAGAACTTCCTACTCGTGAAATACAAAGTCTTTTATACCAGTGATACAGGATACACTTATTCTCCCACTCAAAGCTAATGTTGGCTAACAGTTAATTGTTAGAGCAGGTAAGAGTAGTTGGCTTAGGCATTCCTTTGTATACATCTGTCTGGACCAAAAGCAGTGGCAGCTGCAAGAGCCTGCAGACTGAGTTTCTAAGGAAGTCACAGAACAACTTTGCTCTGAATCTAAGTACGATCTAAGTAAGATCTGCTCTGAAGTAAGATCTAAGAAAACTTGTTTGTTTTAGGGGAATTCATTCCTGTACGCGATTGTAGCATGCTGCAGTAGGGTGGTCTGTGGCTTGTCTAGTTGTAATTAAAACTTAGGAAGCTGAAGTACTATAACTACACTGGTCATAGCTGTATAGAATTCCACTAAAAATAGAGACAAAGTCAATTTAAATACTTAAAGAGGAGTGTTGGATTAGGTTTCTTTAAATCAATATCTGTTCAAGTCAAATTTTATGCATTTTCTCCCTACTTTTTTAATTCCATTGTGTGGATTGTATTGCTGCAACTTTGTTTTGCAAAGAAATGTTATACTTGGCAAAGAGTTGTCATACACAGAACTCTTAATTTCTAGATGTTTTAATGTCAAACAGTTATTTAATAAAAATACAGACAAAGCCATGGAAGAATGCAATTAAATGGCAGAAGTGATTTTTAAGAAACCCAGAAGACAGAGCTATAGCCTTTGAGATTTCCTGGCCTTTACTTTGCAGGATCTGAAAAGCAAGCTCTCCTATCTGTATCTCAGCACTTTTATGTTGCCTTTCCAAGGAAGAGGGAGTTGGATGCAGGCCTGAGTTAGATCTCATGGGGATAGTGTTCTGTACCTTAAATTGCAATCAGATGTATTTTACTTCAGATGAAGTTTTCAGCCTAAAATTGGTAAGAAGCCTAATTATTTGACCAGGTTACTATTTGCGTAGCCCACTGCAGAGCAATCTGTCATTTATCCAGAGCTGGCAATGTGTTACCCTTGAAAGATTTTTATTTTGTGTTTGGAACAGTTTTTTAAAAATCTATCTCTCTGTTCATTAAATAAAAGACTGAAAGATTGTAGAGATTGCTATGGAGATGAGAAGTTACATAAACTGTTCATTTTAATTCTTCAGAATGTAAAATTAGCAAAGAAGCCTGGATGTTTACAGGCTTCCAGTCGTTCAGAGTACTGACTTGCTCTGCAACATGCATAGGATTCTTGTGCCCTTTGGACTTTGATTGTCAAGTGGCAAATCATGCCCAGATTTTGAAATCAATCATGTATTTTTTAGACTGGAGAGTGTGGAGTAAGGAGAAATAAATAGATATACTCTCAAAGCAGACTTTAATCTGTAGATTTATATTATTTTTTCCAGTGAGTAGAATGCCTAAAATGATCCGATAACTGAAGTATGCAGGATGAAAATATAGATATTCTGTGATTCAAAGCATAATCATATGGATAAAAACTGGAAAATAAGAATGTTTCACTCTTACACATTTTGGAGTGTCATGGTGGTGATGTTACAGATAGGACTGAGATGGTATTTTATCTGTCAGACCCTCCTCAAAGTTGTTTATTACTGTGCCTTAGACATTATCTCTGGCCTTTAATTTAACACTTGCTGCTCATGCTTGAAAATTGCTAGTATTCACTGAGTTTAGAGAACAGTTAGTAAAATAAGTTCTGGAATTATAAAAACAAAACATGTAAAATTTGTTTAATTAGTGTAAAGTCTAAGTCTTCATTTAATTAGTAGATTAATGAAACTGCAGGGGATCTTTACATGGCTCCTGTAACATGTGTGGTTGAGGTAATCATCTCCAGTGCTAAATTCAAAATGGCAGCCTTGTTATTCATAGGGTTGAAATCAGCATTCACAATTTAGTAGACAAGTAGTGGTTTGTGGAAGTTGATACTTACTTAAATGTTGATGTTTTGAGTAAAGACAAGTACTTTTAGGAAAGGGGGTCAGATAAAATACGTGAAAACCTGAAAACCCCTCGGTTTTTTTTCTGCAAAACAGCAACAAGTGCTACAAAGTCAGCATATTCAAGTCCTGTATTGTGCACAAGGTACTAATCTTTAAGGTAATGGATTTCGTTAGTCTCCTAGCTGTGTATAGATCCATCATACCCGACTTCGGAATTGAGCAGCATAGTCTGATTGACTCTAGTACTATAAGGGGGCATTTAGAATGATAATATATCACGTTTTAAAATATGAACATTTGTCTTAGCTGCCATGGGAAAGTGTACTCCATGAAATGCAGAGGTAGGGAATTACATTTCATTTAGAAAGGCTGTGATTCTAGGCATATGCAGATTCTTTGTCACCTCTTTAATACCTTAATGGAAAGGCAGTATTTCCCAGAAGTTTTTATCTGCACACGTGTATGACTAATGTGGGTTGGGAGACACTTTATAGAAATAGCATGCTTCATGTGGTACCTAATATAAAATTATTAACATACATTGATTTGTTTTGATGCTTGCAGGGATTCTTTCTGACAGTGTCACCAGAAGCAGTATTAAAAGTGGCTGCTCAGGCTTCTGCCAACAACAAGATCTTCAGCTTGAATCTTTCTGCACCATTTATAAGCCAGTTCTACAAAGAGCCTATGATGAAAGTCATGCCTTACGTGGATGTTCTTTTTGGAAATGAAACGGTGAGTCTTAAGAAAGCAATGATGTATTTGCATCTCTTGCACTTAGGTGTTTGTGTCTCAGAGTCTGCTTCCCCAGGACATAGCCTCAAGCTGGGCCAGGGGAGGTTCAGGTTGGTTATCAGGAAGAATTTCTTCACTGAAAGGGTTGTCAAGCATTGGAACAAACTTCCCAGGGAGGCGGTGGAGTCACCATCCCTGGAGGTGTTCAAGAAAAGACTGGAGCACTTAGTGCTGGAGTTTAGTTGATGGGGTGATGTTCAGTCAAAGGTTAGACTTGATCATCTTGAAAGTCTTTCCAGCCTTGATGATTCTGTGATTCATGGTGCTCCTTTTTTTATGGAGGGAATCTGACCATGTGAGATGTCACTAGAAAGTTAAATCTATGGTCAGTGGGCTGTGATATTTCAGTTGATGCCAAAAATGTCTCTTGACCTGTTAGAGGTTTACAACTTGCTCATTCTAGCAGGAAATTCCCAACACATTGGTGCTTTTTAATAATGGTCCATGTGCATAATGTCCTCACCCTGAATTTAACTCTGCTGGAAGAAAACATATGAGGGGCTACCACTGAGCTTCTGTAACTTGATTCCTTACCCATAGTTCTGCTATTCAGAGCACTTTCTGTGATGAAGATGACTCTTTGGGGAGAAGCGGGAGGAGAAAACTAAGAAATAGAGAGTTGGTTTAAAAGGTTCACATTGATTTTATGGTAGATAGACTGTCAGTCCATCAAAGAAGGCTTACCTTTGCTATGTAAGTTGGTAAACAGATTGCATGAAATTCTACCTGGAAGTCCATGTTAATAGACCAAATTAATTCAGATTTCAATCATCACAGTGCTATCACTTTTTGATTTTTTTTTCAGTTTAGAAAGTGTTCTTAAATATTTATTAATTTTCTCAACAGGAAAAAGTTGAAAAAATCCTTGAAATGTGTGACACACCTAAATCAAATGTGGGTTTGTCACTCAAGATAACTACATGAGTACAGGAAAGTTATGGAAAGGTAACCTACTTCTGTCAGTGGTTATTCGTGATTGTGACACAGAGACTTCCACCAACACAAGTCAGTTTTTAAACTATTGTCCACATGTCCACATAAGGGCTAGCATTGTTACAGATATAGACTTAAGAAAAATTAAAAATACCTGCTTTTAAAACAAAGAAAAATGCAGTCTTTTTAAATGCAGTGGGCTAAGGGAAACTTTTTAACTAAAGTTAGCTATACAGAAAAAGCATTTTCCAGGCATGTTCATGCTATTTCCAACTGTTACCTTTGTACATCTCTCTTCATACAGTCCTCACAAAGATGATATTGAATATTTTTATTTAATAGCAGTATAATCTCAACACAAAAAATCCTATCAGATTTCACAAAGTAAGTAATACCAAGTCCAGTCAATTTTGGAGTAGAAGGACTTCATAGAAACTTCTGGGATTAAAACTTGTGGGTCTTTTATATAAATATTGCTCCACTGACCTATTAGGATAATTCAGATCATAGTGGTTCATTAGGTGCTATTTTTCATAGGTTGTTACTTTTTGTATATTTGTGTATTTTATAAACAACAACCAATGATACAGGTGACACTCCCATTTCAGAAATTCTATTCAGACTATGTTAATTTCCTCTGCCATTTCAGTTTGTTATGGTATTTTTCACCTGCTATCAAAAACTATTTAGTAGTTCTGTTGTGGTTTTTTGTATATAATTTCTGAGGCATTTTGGTGTCTTTTAGGGTAAACAAAACTATTTTAACTTCAGTGATCATCCTTAAACTTGGCGGTACAATATATATAAATACTTCAGAGTACCAGCTTCTTTGTTACTTGCACTAATCATGAAACCCTGGTCATGTTTTAGTCTCTGCTTTCTGCTGTACAAGCTGGCTATTTCTGGTTTGGAGTTGTTGAAATGCTGCTTGCAGTGGTTTATTCTCTTGCCTTTCTGTGTGACTTGAAGCCATTCTCTTGGCATGATGTGCTTCTAGTTTTGAGTAGCTTCTGTGTCTTCTCATTGTCAGTATTTCTGCTCTCTGCATATGGTTTTTGATAAAGAGTAGTTGCAAAACTCAAAGCTCAGTCTGACATGTTGTACCTTCTAGTAGCTTCCGCCCTTGGTTTTGGTGCTTTTTCTTTCCTCCCATGTTAATTTCAACTACAAGCACATTCAGGATTCTTTTTTTTGTGTTTGTGTATGTCTTGATGGGCCATGAACCGCTTCAGCTGGCCAACACCAAATTTTTGTCCATTTAGTGTGATTTCCTTTTGCTTTTTGCTACATTTTCCATCAGTGTAAGTGCATAAGTTAACAAATAAGCAAAGCATACTAAGTGGTGCAGTTGTTACTTCATTAGTACAAACAATACTCTTACACGATTTTATTCTTCCCTATATTTATCTTCACATTATAGTCCAATAAAATTCTATTGTTAAGCACTGAGCTGTTTATTTTTTGAGTAATGCAAAAACATCCAAATGCAACAAAATTCCAAATTGCTGCCATTCCTAAACTAAAAACAATTGGCAAAGTGATTTTAAATTACATCTTCTACTTAAAAATTTACATCTGAATAGAGATTGGTTATTTCAAGTTTCAGCCAGATGGTAATTAAAATGGGCAAGTTATAAACCTCTCAGAATAAATATTCTAGTTCTGAATGTAAATGCCAGCATACCCTTAACTGCAGTTTAGACACTGAATGCTGTGGTAACAACTCAGTATATGTATCAATTTCAGCATTAACTCAGTGACCACTGGTGTTTTGATAATTTTTTTAAATCTCATTTATAACCTACCGAAACATCTTGTCTTGAATTTTTTATATTTATTAACAGTACTTCATATAATAAATTTGGTACAGAACATTCAGAAAAGGAATAATTACATGGTCATTGCAGCTAACTGAGTAAGGCCATTCCGCAGTCATTATCTAGTAATACATGACTGAAGAACTTGATTATTGTCATTGCTTTTAATTTTTATTAAATTAAGGTTTTTTTAATAGTGTCATTTTGCAAATGGTTCTTAGCAGTAATACCTTCCAAGCTACCGTAATCACTGGATAATTAACCTGCCAGGATTAAGCACACTCTACTTTGCCTCAGGATGCTTAACTCTCAAATAAGGTCAATTATCTCCTGATGATAACTGCTTTGTCGCAAGTTGCTGCTTAATTCGGCTGTAAAAGCTCACCTTAGAATACATATTTTACAACTCAAAGTAACAGAATGGTCAAAAGAGTGAAAGCTTTGAAAGTGACATCTTTACACAGAGTTGTAGAAAGTTTGCTACACAGCAATTATTCTAGGCAAGTAAAGGAGACTAAATTTGTATGTATCTCTTCCCATTTTCCCAGTTAGGGCTAAATCTTTACGTGCCTGAAATACTTGACCCATCAAAGTCAGTAATGGGCACAGGAGTCTGAATTCAATTTTCAATCTCCCCAAAAGATGTGAGTTCCAATGGCATCTCCTCAGGAAAGGGACTACCTTTGGGGGAATGGTCTGTGTATTTTTGTATGTGCAGCTGGATAGCAGTTTCTTCACAATTTAAGGGACACTGCAAGGCCTTCACGTGATTGGTCTTCACATACGACACCAGTTCATGACTCAAAGGAATATTTGTTGATATTGATGTGGTAAAGACCTTCTGAGTTCTCTTGCTATGTATAGGCAGGGCATCACTGATTAATTTTAGAATTTAGAAACTTTGGAGTTACAGACACGTTGAGCTCCTCATCTAGTGCTTTACACCAAAAACCACAAGCAAATGATATAACTTGTGGTATTCAGTGTACAGCGATCAGTAGAAGTTGGGGAGGTTATGTAGAAGAGAAATGGTGAATTTTTTTAAAGTACAAAATAATAAAGGAAACTAAGATGACAATTATTCTTAGAAAATGGATCCTCTTCCTCTCTAGTGTAAGGAGGTGTTACTTCTAAACACCTAGTCTCTGAACAAATTAATTACAAGATTGTAAGCTGAAGTTTCGCAAAGATAGCACCTGTGAGCTCATTGGGAAATTGCTGCTGGTGTGACAGCAAATGTGCTGAAAAAAAGCAGGTTGTGTGCAAGACTTGTACATTTTAAGAAGCAATGACAATAGCTTTAGTGGTGGTTCAGGAGTTAGAAATCATGAGCTTTAAAGAGATGAGTGCCTTTGAATGGAATAAGGTATCAAATGGGTCTTGTCATCATTTTCTCTTCACTGGAATGGTACATTGTGCCTCCTTTATTTAAAATATTTTCAAGTGAGGTATCAAATACTAACAGAAAGATCCCTACAAATATAGGTGGTTTGGACAGCAACATTTAATACCCTTTGTAAGCCCTTGTAAAGACAAGTCTCTTCAGTGACGTGGCAAATTCTCTTTAATGGCAAGGAAAAACAGTAAATATAAAACTGAGGGTTTGGTGGGGTTTTGGTGAACATGCTCCCGATTTTGAACTTGCAGGCAGTCTGTAGTTCTGTGCTTATTTTAACGGGGGGAGTGAATGGAAATGCTGCTAAGTTTTCTGGCATAAACTGTGTTCGACACTCTAGGATTTATACCTAAATGACAGTTTCCAAATAAATTTGTCTATTCCCTTGTAAACTCTCACACCACATAGTGTGATATATTACTTTAAGATATGACACTGAGAACAACCTTCAGTTCCACCTGCAGATTTCCTCTGCAGCATTATCACCTGGGATCAGATTGATACCTGAAGGCTTAAGAATCTGCCCACAGCCCACAAGAATCTTGAATGAGACATGATCACTTTTGTAAGATAAGTGAGCCTCATGGTGATTCTTTTCAAACTAGTGTGCTTTCATAATGGCATAACTGAATTGATTTAATTTACACAGTGCAATTCCTACTGTTTCTAGACCTAGCAGATAGCTTTCCACAACCACGAGTGTCCTTTCACACTGGTGAGTTGTCTGATTTTGAGGAAACAATTAAGAAGTAGGAGTCAGGAGAAAATCAGGTGGCAGATATAATTCGGTGTGTGGAAGAAGGGAAATATAGTTTGACTTTCAATAAATAATGAAAGGGAGACCAACATTTCAGTCTGTTCTTCTGTATCAGATGGGACTAAGAAGTAAGGAACATGGCAAAGGATGGCTGGTCGTGCCATAAATATCACTAAGTTGACGTTTCTGTTTGAAGTATTTTCAACTAAGCATTTACAATTATTTTTGGATGTTTGAAACTATCATTGAAAGGCAAATAATAGATGGTATTTGAAACTGAGTATCTTGAAGAGGCTCATTTTAGTACTGCTAACTTGCATGTATGTTATGTAAAGAGCCCTTAAAAAACGTTTTCTTTTTATCTTACTGGACCTGTATTGAGAGGTTATTTTCAGTCAGTGGTTGTTTGCAAGCTATCATCCTTAAGAGTTCAGCCTTTAGCTTACTATTCACTTGGAATTAAATTTTCAGAAACATTAATCATCTTAAATGACATTAAGTTGAGTGTTAGTGTTTTGCATTTCAGTTTGTATGCTGGTATTTTCTTTTTCATTGTGCTTTCAGAAGTTCTCAGAAACTTGCCCCACAGGTGAGGATAATTATCTTCAGTTCCTAGGCTGGGTGAGAGACTGAGGTTTGCACAGTTCCCTACAGGGAGTCTGTGGTTCAGTTAAAAATCGTAGTCAGATATTCTGACCCACTTTATTAAATACACATGGGAAAAAATTTTGTATGGAGACATCTCATTTTCCATCTATTGTAACAGGTAGAGGTTTTTAAGGTCAGTTGCTGCTGGTGTTTGCTTTTCTAAACTGCAGTAAACAGATAGTATTTCTTTTTATAAATCCTACATTTAAGATTTCTGCAAAGTCTTTGGAGGAAGCCTGGGAATTGAAAATTGTAATTTTGAATGGAGGAAAAGTAAATACTATTTTTCTTTGATGTCTTTGTAGAATTTTGATGCCTATTTCCTGTTGTAGGTGTTGTGTTTTCAATTATAGGATAGCTGTGGAGTTCTAATATTGCTCCTTAATTCATAGAATTAACTTTCTTGGTAGTGGAATATGTAATAAATCATGGCCATTTGAAAAATGAGAGGGTGTCTAGCACAAGGGAGGTTGATAATGTCAGTGGCTGTTGTAAAGATGTGCTGTGGGAAGGATGCTGAAACAGCCCAAGGCTATTTCAGCTGCAGACACTGAATCTGCTGCTGCTTCTCTCCTTTTTTTTTTTTTTTTCCTTTTTTCCCCTCCCATGTGAACTGCAGTGGCTCTCTAAGATAAAATGCTTTTAAATCATTTCCCAACCTTGCAGCCGTTTTTGATAAAAGCCCTGTTATCTGAAATGATATGAATCACTGTGGAGTTAACCATACCTTTTACAACATCATATGTTGTTGTGATTCATTCTGTCTCAATTAATCATCTTATTTATCTACATTGTCTCATCTGCTGCACTGAAATTCATGAGTAATAAGCAAGTAATTATTTTAGTATAGTTTACCTAGAACATTATGAATGAAAGGAAAATTTAGAGCCAAGTATTTATATTTAGTGCTACTTTCAGCTAATGTCTAGCTATTTAAGCAATTTAGGAACCCTATGTCAAAAAATGTCTTTCTTGTTTCCTATTACAGAAAACAAGCAGGTATTTAGAAGCAAAGCTTATACTTTCCAACAGACTTCACTTCTTAAAACTAAAAATATTTTCTGGTAGTCTCTCAGAATGCTTAGGGATATTTAGCCTTCCTTATGCTGTGCAGTGTTGCGATACTTTTAAGGTTGCGAATACTGGAGAGTGTGCAGCACAAGACAGAACATGTCCTGTGAGAGAGAAAGGCAGATTCCACTGCATTTCAGCAGCTTGTGTTTTACTGATGATGATTGATAACCCTTTTCACTTTGTAGCACTTCCCAGAGCAGCTCATAAACATTAAAGCTCAGACTAAACCAGTAAGGTAGGTGTGTAGTCTTGACTTTTAGAGGTGGACAATTGAAAGGTTATTTGCCCAAGGTCATACAGCAAGAGCAGAGCTGGGAACAAGCAAAATTGAATTCTAACTTTTTTCTTCAGTTAAGTGTCCTGAAATGTTGTCAGCTACTGAATACATTTTGGACAAAACTCACCTGTCTGGAGAAAAAGACCTGCCTGTCTGGAGGAAAAGACCTGCAGAACCTGGCTTTCAGTTTTCAGTATAATATTAACATATCTCTCTGAAAGGCTTTTAAAGGTAAACTACATATGCCTTTTAATAATCAGATCACTAGGGCAAAAAATACATAATATATAATATTTATATATTATATATTAATAATATGTATAATTTATATCTGTGAGATAATATATATAATTTTTATATATTATTTACTCCCATAATATTTATATATTATATATTATGTATAACATAAAAACAGCAAAAATAAGAGTATGAATAAAATTGAGTTGTACAGTGGATATGAACAAGAAGAACAGAGGCAGAAATGTTCACAAAAACTTCATTAAACCAGTGTAAATTCAGAACTTTTCCATTTCACAGAGATGTTTGCAGATAACA
Organism: Orthonyx spaldingii; assembly: GCA_013397795.1. NCBI lineage: Eukaryota > Metazoa > Chordata > Aves > Passeriformes > Orthonychidae > Orthonyx > Orthonyx spaldingii. Next base: position 742,851 of record VZTJ01003210.1, read on the forward strand.
ATGTAGGTGAAAAATATGGTACAATAATTTTTTTTTTCCAATCCAGCTAGGGTTAATTCAATGCCTCCACATTTCAAGCCCTATTTGGGGCAGATGTAGCCAGTTTCTGATTCAGAGTATTGTTAGGTTATGCTAAAGCCTCTTATGTCAACATATGCTGGAGATTCTCCCCGTTACAGAAGGGACTTACAGTGGATTGTAAGGCTGCAGTGCCATGTTATCACCACGGATTGCATCTCTGATGCAGACCTCTCTCACCTGCCCTTATCACATGATGTCATCTGCCCCCTTTACTCAGATTTAGCAATTTTACCTCCATAGTAAGAGTGAATTCCATGGGCCGGACTGCTGTTAATCACTGAGCTGGTCCAGCTTTCTCAGGCAACACAATCACTAGATCTGATTAGATGAGAGGATAATGCATGGTGGTACAAAGGACTTTGAAAGAGAAAGCCTGATAACCTCTCTGTTTCATCAGATATAAACAGCCAATGCTGTTAGGGTCTTCCAGGCAATACGGCAAAGAAACACAGTCATTGACTGACTTAAATGTTATTATGTATGGATAAGTTGTACATTAGCTGTAAATGTTATTGAGCAGAGGTTTTTATATAAGAGACAGTTTTTACCTAAACAGTATGCATTGATGCTTTCAGAATATATATTGATGCTTCCTGTGTTTATAAATTTGAGTCTGAACAAAGGGTTCTTGAAAGGGGTCAAAAGGGAAGCATAGTAAAGGAGACAGTAGTAAGTCCATGCTGATGTTCAAAATCTTGAAAACATTGTTTGGGGCTTTTGGAATAGAATTGGCAATATCTTTATTATGTTAACCTATTTTTCTGTAGTATTACATAGCAGTATTTTTTCAAAACTGCAGTTTCAGCCTTGTTCTTTTTCTCATGTTATCTTTCTCTGTCAACACCTTCCTTCACTCTGTTTATATAGCTCATATAATATTTTTATTCCCTCAAGAGAGTTTCACATCTCATTATAAATCTATTAGCTAGTTTCATTTTTCTGGCTTTCTTCAACAAAGAGGAGCAAAAATAGGCATTTGAACCCTCTCTTCTTTCCAGTTAGCTATATAATCTTCTGTTAGCAGGATTCCTACTGTAGATTTTAGAAGAATAAATTTAACCCACTGATGTTTCCTTAAGACTATTGAAGTGTTACTATGTATAAGTAAATTAATGCAATGAGATTTTTCCTTTATGCACTGTGATACACATTGAGGGTATTCAAAATGGACTTAAGATAAACTGATTAAAATCTGTATTTTTAAATTATAATTTAGAGTTAGGATAATGACCTTAAAAGGAAAGCTAATCGTACACTATATTGTGAAGCATGTGCAATGGGGCATAAATATATGTAAGGGTTGCAAAAATATTTTGCTAATTTTTAATTTTTCTTCAGAGATTTTCTAAATGCAGGAAATAAGCTTGTAAAAGAAGTAGAAAAAATACGATTGCAGCATACCTAAAATATTTGGAAGATAGATAAAATCATCCATAGATTTCCCAAAGGCATTAATTGATCTCTAAAACCTTGCCTTATTTATAAACGTAAGACACCCCATTTATAACAGCCTTTGGGTGATAATTCCGCAACCACTTCAAAGTGTCTCCTTAAGCTATATTTTTAGGTTTAGTGGTCATATTCTGACTTACAATACCATTTGTTTAAGTACTGACCTCCCAGGGAAACAATGTGGAGAAACAGTTTTGCTCTATAAGATTTTGTTCTAAGTTAACAGAACTTATCCCTCCTAGTCATTACGTTTCGGTTTTTTCTAGTTCTCCAGAGAAATGATCCATTAAACTTGTACTTTAGTAAAACTACTGCTAATCCATATGTGATAAGTTACTTGTCAAAATGTTGCTCGTTAAGTCCTCAGACCCTCCTCTGACTCGGCATATTCTGTGTCAAAACCAGCAACATATGCAATCACGTTAGGGAAGCAAGCATCCACAAGTCAGTTTGCTTTCCATGCTGAAGTGGTTTCCAGGTGCAGGAACTTTCCTCTAAAGGACAGAATTGTAGAAGTCTAATGATTGGGACAGTAGAAATTTTGAAATACATAAACCTGTCTGTTTATTGCTTACGTTTCTAACTGTTTAGAGGGGAACACCCTGCTGTGAACTTGAAATTCTACAAACAGTTGTGTCCATCATCTTCATTTTATTTGAAGGCTGTAATTTCGCAAGTAGAAAGTTTCTTTCTCCACCCACAGCTGAGGAGAAGGACCTCCTCTCCACCCTTACAAAGGAACCAGCCATCAGCATCTGCTTCTGGTCCCAGCCTTTGAGCTAGGCTACAGCTAGGTCACAGTTAGGCTGTGTTTTCAATAAACAAAAACCTTTATTTAGCATTGGAGAAACTCACTTTAAGGCAGTGGCAAAGTGGTACACGTTCCAGTGGAAGACCCTTAGGATCCCCAACGGACCTGTCTTTTGTGATACTTTTCAGGCTGTTCTGCTGCTGTCAAGGTATGGCCTTGCTAGTTGAATCGGCTGTTTGAAGATGTCCCAAGTATTTCTGGAGTTAGGAATTTTATTTTCAGTTTTTCTGATGCTGAAAAATTGATGGATCTCATTTCAAGGGAAACTCAATATTTTTATTGATAACTTGGGAAATTCTATTTCTTCATCTTGATATTATTGTTCTATGAGTCTAAACCACTGTGCAGGTGCCAATCACCAGCATGGTCATTTCTCTTTCTCTGTGGCTGTCCTATTGAAAGACTATATTTTTGAAAATCTGAGAGGCCAAGTTATGGACAGTATTTTTGATCCCTGGCAGGTAAGAGGCCTCACAGAATTAGGTTCTCTTTAGGATCTCTTTTAATAAAGGTTATTTCTGCTCTGGAATTCTTCTGAGAGACCAGGGCAGGTTTATCTTGTCTATCAGATTGTTGACCTCTCCAGGTTGTGCAATACTCTTTTTTAAATAAAAAAAAAAGAACTGGAACTTTCATGAGAAATTAAGTTCTAGCCATAAAATGTGTTGTTGAGGCAGTCAAAATTGCTCTGTAAGGAGGCCCTCCCTGCAACTGGAAAAATACCTGAAATTTCATGGAATTGCAGGTATCCTTTACCATCAGTTTACCTGCTTTTTCCTAACTTTTTTTGAAACATGGATGGACAGTCAGATGGTCTTAACACACAATATTTGCTATATGTGTTATTTTGGAGCAGCTATGATTAACGTGTCTTTTTCCTCTTGTTGGAATTTCTAGTAGAGCAGGAGAGATACATCTGTGAGTGGTCTTGGACACATACCAGTTTCAGATAAATGAATCATTCAATTTAGATTCTGCATATATAGTTGCCAAACACTATGCATTTGATTTGAACATCAAAGTAAATGCCAGATTTGGATGGAGCTGCATCTTGGTATATGTGAATTACGATAATGAGTCAAACTACTGAATCTCACTGCTCAAAAAAGAACACTCATCTTCTGGAACCAAATTCCTTTCTTCTAGAATCTAAACTCATGAAAAGAACTGAAGAAGTACATAGCCTTATGCTGGCCGGTTGTAACCCATCTCTGAACAAGTGTAACCTGAGAAGAGGGTGGACACACTTAGGAGCATTCTAAAGTGTAGAATATTGGGGAGGTGTACCCATTATTTAGACCCCATGAAAACCGTAAGTGTCAGGAGTCCATATTAACTCTACTTGCAGACAAGTTTCTTTAATATTTCAAATAAGAACTCAGTGTCCCAGGATGAGTGGTGCATGTATATATTTCAGGTAGAACAAGCTAAAATCACAATCAAAATGTTAAGTGTGTTAACATCATCTTCAGCAGTGTTCTTGGGATCATTTTTTAAGTCTACAAGGAAGTGACAGTGAAGGTAACTTGTCCCAAAGTTACCTCTTCATTTATGGTAAAGTTATCAAGTATTTTAGGGGAGGGTCTTCATTGTAACAGACTTTATTCAAGCCATACCCATTCATTTTGTACCTCTTCCATTGGAGCTGATTTTTTTAGGACCTTAAATGTCATTTATCCCTTTTTAACCATGCTTCACCTCTGCTATTCTTAAACAGTTTCTCTTTATTGTTACTTGAATATGAAAAATTCACTGTGTAAAATATTGCAACATAAATTAACAGAAGTTGGTTACTTTGGAGGGTATTTGCATAGATTTAGTGAGAAGAGAGTAGGTAATAGATTAATGAATAATGTTACTAGACCAGGAAAACACTTAATTCAGGACTAAGCTCACATTCTGTCTTGTGGATGTTGTTCAAGCTAACAACTTGCAGATCAGTGTCTCACGTAAGGAAACAAAAAACAAACCCTCTAATTTTTCTATTTTAAAATCTTGTACATTCAATGATATTGTAATAATTTTGAGTGTTAGGTGGATGGAGAGAATTGGGTAACTTATATAATATGTAGAAGGGTTTCAAATGAATTTTGCTTAATTTGAATTGAAAAATGTTTTCAGTGCTACTGGTTTTTTTTCATTTGTTAATAAGATCTTCTGCAATAAATTCTTTTTCAGGATTATGAATAAGAAAAATTATTCTTCATGTAGATAAAATTCTTAAAAGGAAATTCGCAATATATCCAATTCATCCTGAAAACTATTTGATATGTAACTAATTTTGTCTATGCCAAGCTACCCAAACCCTGTTACTAATTTAAATCAACATTGGAGTAAGTTGCAATGCTTACCTTTTCATAATGTTTCCTTAACTGCTTCTTTTTTCTTGTATATTTCTTGCATTTCATTTTTCTGGAATCAAGCACATCCTACCTAGCCGCAGCCTGGGGTGCAAATTTTGTATAACTCTGCAATGTTTTCCTATTTTAATTCCACATTTTCAAACACTTGTGTGAATCTTACGTTGCCTGTCTCGGCTATGAGGAAAGTACAACAAGGTCTTCGGTAGTACTTATTGCTGAGTACTGAGTTCCTGCTGTCTCTTCTGTGCTCTGAACTACCCCAACTCCCCATCTTGCTGTGAGAAACCAACCTGTGAAGACCCTTTCCATGTTTTTGCTCCCAGTAAGCTCTCTGCAAATATGAAATGTCTTGTTCCTATTATACTGGCTAGAGCCACAAGGCATGTAGTGTTCAGGCCTGCATCAGTGCCCTTGGTCCTTGGATGGCTGTAAATGGAGTATTGACAGTGTTGTGTCCTGGCTGGTGTGGGGTGGTAAGGGGCCAGGACCTTCTAGAAGCATCTCCAGGGGAGTTGCTCTTGGTGTGGTGCTGCAGCTCACAGACTCACATACACACTCTCGCCGGATAGCTGCGACGGTGAAAGACGAGAAGTGTCTTCGTATGGAATTCCGCAGAGGGGTTTACTGAAGGAGAGTTCAGGAACAAGGAATAGGGAGGGTGGTAGCCACAAAAGAACCCAGGGACGAAGACCAAGAACAAAAGGGGTGTGTGAGAGTTTGTATGGGGCAAATAGGAGGCGGGCAGAGCATCAGGGCCAATCATCTGAGGGCGTAGGAGCACAACATAGGCGGGGTTAGGGTCTGAGGGCCAATGGGGAAAACCTGGGGAGTGACAAAGAAGCAGGGGCCAATGAGGAAACAGAAAAGGGAGAATTCTCTGGAATCGGGGACCTCGTATGGTACAAGAGGGCAGGGATACCAACAACCAACCAAAGTAGCAAAACTGGGGTACATTTGAATAACTGGAACAAGGAATCCTGGGGGAAGGCTTGCTCACCCTAACCTAAGGAGCAAATATCAAATCGGGGGTCTTCCCACCAATGGACCCTACTGGTCCCTGGTGGTGCAGGCTCACCGGCCTCCACAGTTTTGTACAGGGGAGATCCCCAGCTTGCCAGCACGGCACACACAACTTACTGCCTGCCCATTAAGGCCTCCAGGATATTAAGCCTTGCACAGGAGTTTGCCATTTATCAGTAAGCTATCATGAGATAACCTTAGAAGATTTCTAAAACATTTTCACCTGAGCCTTATACAACGTCCTGGCTTTGCAGAGAAAGACCCATTAAAAATTGTATCAATAAAATTTTTTAATTCTCTTGAATAGTTTTCATCTGAAACAAATATACAGACTAGATGATAGGCTGGCATGTAAAAATGGGGGTTTGTGGATTCTTTTCTAAGGCGTGTTGCATTACTGTCTTGCGAACTCGCTGTTTGAATTATGTGTCCATCCCAAGACAGCTTTTCTAAGAAATCATCATGTGTTCTTTTCTTCTTGCCATCTCCTATCCTTATTATTACAGCAGTTAACTTTATAGCTGATGTTTGGAGTTCAATACACTATGCAAAACAGAGTAAGAGGCATGTCTTATCCTGAGAAACTTACATTTTAAACAGAGATAACAAACAAATGGAGAAGTAATGACTAGAGAGAAGTGTAATGTCATAACAGTGATGATACACTTGTTCAGTGCCATTACAAAATGGAGCTAAGGTTTTTGCTCCATAATCTCATATATCAATTTTTAAAAGAAATGCAGTGAATGGAAAAGAAAAAAAGTAATTATATTCTGTGCTAAGGCTAGATATACAAGTCCCTTCACTATGGTTTTTTTAGGAATTCTTTTCCATGGTTTTTTTTTTTTTGTTTGCTTTCAGTCTTAAATATTATGCAGAATTAAAGCAGTTCATGATCAGTTAAAATTTCAAATATTTAAGACAACAGTATTTAAGATTAACTGTTTTCCATTTACTGACTGTTACTTGGAACCAAAAGAATCTTGTATTTTTGTAAGCATAGTAAGCTACACTGTTTTTCTTTAAACTTTAGGGTATGAATTATATTCCTATAATGACAGCTGCAGGGTGGAATGTTTTAACACACTGGAGTGAGATATATCTTGGACACATTCTTGGTACCTTAAGTTCAACATGCTCCATATGGTGCCACTGAGCCAGTGATTTTGAAGAAAACAGTTAAAGACTGCTGAAACAGCGTAAAATACAAATTAGTCTTTGCTATATAAGTAAGAAAAAATCACTGTCAATCTTTCCAGCTTTCTGCATGAATACTTCCAGCAACTTTTAGTAGTAGTCCCCATGTTTTAAAACAACTGTTGAATTCTAGCAGAACAGAGTGAAAGCTTGTGGGCTAAGAATACATTAACTGAATTATGCCTAGCTCTTATACAGGGGAGAGAAGGGAAAGGAGATTGGGCTTCCCTGCATTTCCGCATTAGTTTTTAATATGATGGCAGGGATTATGTGATGCAGGAAGTAGGTGGCTCTTTGTTAACTTGGCCCTCCATCAGTACAAGAGTACTATGAAGGAGCTGTGTGTCAGGGAAGTATCTGATTCCTAATGTTGAGAATATTAATAATAGTAAAACTACAGAATATCTGTTGTTATTACTAAATATTCTAGTGCTTGGAGAAGTAAATCAGCTAGGAATAATGTTTTCAGAACATTGGACTTTTTTCATATATATTTCCATTCATAGTATCAAGACAAATAGGAGTTAATGTATGAGTAACTTGCTTATCTATCTTTTGTCTTTATGTAGTTGAATTTTTTTCAGTATCAACCTTGGGTTTTCTGAGTTTATATTCATACTGTTGATTTCAAAATTCTTACAGCATACTTGCACTTCTTAATACTGAAATTATCAGTTCGTACCCTATTTTTTACTGTCTATTGACTTGATGTAAGTTTTCATCCTGGATTATTATTGTTGTTGTTGTCATTATTATTAATAGTAGTATTATGATTATTGTTGTTGTTATCATTATCACCATTATGGCTTTTTAAAAGCATCATGTATGGACTCCAAACAAAAGACCAAGAATTACACAGCAATGCAAAAGTTCTATTCTTCTCAAGTAGTACCAACCTTAAATTGTTTTTTTACTGGTGTTGGCTCATAAAAACAGATTTCCAAATGTAACAGAGCATAAGACAAATGGCCACAGTGCACCAGCCTTGTGCACCTTCTCTATCAGTAGAACAGCACAAGTAAGTGAGAGCACTACTGATGAGTGAAGCCTTTGAGGAGGTGATTTGCAGTTATATTAATGTGAAGTTGCACATCACAGCCTATGTTGATCTAGGAATTTACTGCTGGAGGAAGATGAAGATCTTTCTCCCTGTTGTCCTTTTTTAGACTTGCAACTTCTGCCTCAGGTTCCCTCCGTACAGTGTAGCTAAGGCAGCAGAGACATGGGGGATATTTTAAAGAAAAGAGGATGTGGCCACATGATTTTTTTGATTATGGATGTAATTTATTAGAGACAGTCCATCTAAAAGTACAAAACCAAAAAACAGTCCTTGAGCTTCTTTCCCAGACCTAAATTGTTACAGTCTATAAAATCATGAGGCAAGGACTGATAGGTAACTACCATCTTAGTGATCCCACGTTACAGCTACCTGCACTGCTGTAGTCCCTCTAGATATAATCAGGTAAAATAATCATGAATAGTTTGTGTAAATTTCCATCTTTGAATATAGCCCGAATGTCAAATTGCAAATGAAAATTACTTATGACATTTGGTAAACCCTTTGGGATACAGCCAATGAGTATCTGTGGTAAAGGACCTAGTTGTCAAAGGATTCATAAATAAAGTTCTTGTACACTAAGAAAGAATTTCAAGGCATGTGAGGTTTGATACAGTATATGTCATAGCAAACAGACGTCAAATATCTGCTTTAAGTGAAAAACAGAACTTGATATTGGCATTAGGGAGATGACTAGAACATCAATGATACATTAAGGTGGATACTTTCTCATCATACATAAAATTAACACTTTTCTCTTTTTCTGGCAGCAGCAGGATTCTCTAGTTTAAAAGGCTGCTTGTTGATGTTTGTCCAGGCACTGGGCATACATTGGTATGTGTTCTGTAAAAGACCTACCCAGCTGTACTTCCCTCATCACTGATAACTGTCTACACCTTCCAGTCTCCATGGCCATCCTAGTCCATTTGATATGATGATATAATGCAGCAGTCATAGAACATTATTCCCTTTGTTTCAGAAGCGTAAGACTTCCAAGCCATACAAGTAATCTAAGCCAAGGAAATGATCCCAAGGCATCCATTTGACCTATCAGTGCCTGCCTTCATTCTGTGCCATGGGTAGACTGGTCCCTTGTTCATCAGAATTACAGTCCTGGTCTAAATTGGAAGACAACTGTTCTTCCTTTCTCTGAGTATCAGTTCATTGTCACTATGTGTGAGAAGCTTGTGTTAAGCTACGTGTTAAGCTTGCACTTCACTGTTCCAGAACAAGTTTGTGTGTGAAAGACATAACAATGGTGTTATATTGCTCTGCTGGGACAAAAGGAGGACTTCCTTAGGTCAAACATTCTTTATGTTGAAGAGCAGAGCACAAGAGAGGACCAAAACCTTTTTCTGCACATTACTGCTGTTTGCTGAAGGAGGCAGGGTCCACCCCATCCTTTTTTAATTCCACATTTCAGCCGTTGGTGGATTTTTTGAGGAGAGGAGGAAATAAAGAATAAGGGATAGACTTGAGAAGATCCAGTGGAGCTGTCTACCTGAAACTGGCTCTGTATTCCTCAGTGATGGAGAAATTGCCTTAGCATTTTAAACCCACAACAGCTCAGTCTTGCCTGAGTGCAAACCTGGAAGTGGTTTTCTTTGTTCAGGCCAGAAGCCTGTTCATACTTTGCTACTTACAGGCCAATAAATTACTTCTTCAGAAACTTCCTATTTTGATAAATTGATGTGCTTGTGTGTTTGCGTTATATTATGTACGAGGAGCCTTGTCATCTTATTGAAATAATAAGACATTGAGAGATACCAAGTATTTATGGCTGGATTTAACGATTTTAAAGGAAGGAAATTATTGCAGCCCCAGGGCAACAGTAACTTATATTGTGACAACTTATACATGTTTTATGTACCTATTTACTTCAATGTTCACTACAAAAGTATAGTTACCATAGCAATGACCATGTCACCAGACTTCTTTGCTAGTTCTGAATACCCACAAATACCCAAATGCCACCTGAACTGTGATTATTTTCTGCACAAGTATTGAAAGTAGAAGTTGAGAGTGTCACGCATTTTTCTAAACAAACAGCAACACACTGATTTACAGAACGTTTTATGTTGCAAATGGATCTTGGGTTGTTAGCATCCCTAGTACTCTAAATCCTTTGCCACTAAGCTGCAAGAAAAGCTTCACTGGCTCCTATTAGAAGAGACTCCATTAGTATACACATAACCTGTAGTCCTCTGTGGAATATTGGTACTTACTTGCTATATTTCAGGAAAATAATGTGTGGTATTCATGAAGACACTTTCTCTGATTTTAAGTGTTAACTCATAATAAAACTATCCTTTGGCTATTTACAGGTAGTTAGTATTATATAAAAAATCACTTAAAGTGGTATGATTTTTACCTGCTACTTCATTACTTTTAAAATGGTCAATTTGTGAAGAATTTAAGTAGTAACTTCTATAGCTTGGTATGCAGCTCACTAACCAGTAGAATTGAGAAGCCAGTACTGGATTTCCCAAGTAAGCGTTAACCACTGGAGCAGTGGTGGATTACCTTGATATGATTTGGGGACAAGCGAAAGGTGAAAACACTTACCACACAAGTAGAGCACTCCTTTTTATAGCTAGGTTTTCTCATGTGTAGGCAGTGTGAACTAACCTGAACTCATATAACAGTTATGAATATGGTTACTTGAAGAAAAGCAGTTTACAGGACTGCAGACTTTGTCTACACAGAAACATTAATCTGAACTGAGGTAGCACATAATTTTAAGCACAACAACTTTAACTCAGACTTCTATTGTGTCCACTTGTGGACAATCTTATGCTGGAACAGGAGTGTTCTTTTCTTGTTTAACTAAAGAGAAGCATGGCATGAATTACTGAGCAAACATGTCAACACTTAGACCCACCCTTTAGCAATTTCATGTGACAATGTGAAAGTAACATCGATCTACATTCATGTAATGGTTGTTCATGTCTCCCTTGCATTGTGTAGTGTCACCATTCTTCTCACAAAGAATCTCACCTTGCTGGGTAGGGAAGTGGACATGGTGCTGTTAGGAATTGCATTTATCTGTAGGAGTTCTAGGGAAGAGTAAGGAAATTACTTTAGCTAGGAAGTTTGATCCAGCTTTCCTAAGTCCTTGAACTGGGCTTGTAGACCAGGTGGTTCAAATTCCAGCTTTATGTTGTTTAGACTTTTTAAATCTGATCAGAGGCCCCCAGAGGAAAATGAGGTCTTAAATTTGAAAGAAGGAAATTATTTTACACAGCTTCAATGTTGACTGAAAATTGTGTAAAAGGATAAAAAAAAAAAAAAGCTCATTCATTGTGTTGTAATTCCTAACCATTAATAAGTAGTTCAAGTACTTCAGTTTTTATTTGGATTCTTTCCATTCTCCTATATGTCCTTCTCAGGAAAAAAACCTCAGGTTTTTTTATGTTTATCTAGGCAGCAAGTGAAATTTACAACTAATCCTTGAAGTGTATAGGTGTACTCTTCGACCAATGACATTTGAACTGACCCAGGACAGGCAACCTGCAAAACTACATGATTCAATTTGCTGGTGCTTCAAGAGTACCTTCAGCTGTGTGACTCTGCATGAATTAGCAGCTCAGCCTGGTGGGTCAGGTAGTTCTGAGACCTATGTGATGCTCCACTGCCTGCTATAAACATGCTCAGAGACTTGTATTGTGCCTGATCCTTGCAGAGACATACAGCTACCAGTCCCTGTGTAATTTACCAGATAGTCTTCGGCAGTGACCTGTCCATGGGGAAGACAGGCTCTGACAGTCAGTGGACTGTGACCACCCACTGCTGCTGATGGGCAGGTGTAGGGGGAAACTTTGTCCAGAAAGCCCCTCGTCCCTGCAGCTGATGGGCTGTGTGATAGGTTAGATCACTCTGTCTATGTCACCTCCTTTACCACATACTGCTTTCATAGTCAGAAGTGTGTTTGCTCCAGCTGTGATGTTAAAAAGTGTAACTCTGTTTACATCTACAGGGATAGTCTGGCCAGAGCATTATTTATCATTACTGGCAAATACACTGAGTACAGACTGAAGCACATGCATCTTGTGTGTGGTTGAAGGTACACTTATCGTTGTTGACACTGCAACAGGCTTAGGAATAAATCTGCCTTATTTTCTGGGTGAAGGCTGTCTTTCTCCTGCTAAAATCTGACATCCAGTTCTTGTTCTCTAGCTAGTCAAGTATTGTATTTCTTCTCTGTTCCCTTGCTAGTGCAGCCACCTGGTGTGGGGTGGATTCCATGTGTGTGATGCTCACACACATGCTGCTCTGCAGCCAGGAGCAGGGGACCTAATTTTTTGTGACATGAAAAGAAACTTGCTAGTACAGTACATTGCTAAATGCTACAGACTGACTTCATGAAATGGGAACACCGCAGGGGAATCTGGCAAGGAAGATGTGTTTATGTAACTGAATTGAGTGTTGCAACTGCCATCACTTAGTTCCCTTGGCTTCAGTGAGCAAGTTGTGAGAGAAAAACAATCCAAACAGAGATCTTCAGATGCTGAGGGCAGCTCTAATTGCATACAAATAATTAATAAAAATGAAATGCAATATTGTTAGAAAATACAAATACCATTAATTTTCTTACATGGTCATGTATACCAAGATCATTGATAGGGACAGAAATACTCAGGCTTTTGCACTTTTATTTGAAGCACATATTGTTTGGGTGTCTTCAGCACATTCTGATATCCCAAGGAGATTCATGACACAAGAGTAATTGCACATAACATAAACAAGATCTGCATTAGTTGGCTCTTTTAGTCAGAATCCTTTTCCAAGTCCAGATGTGTGATGTGTAAATGTTAGGAGAACAGAGTCCTTATGAAGTAGCTTTATCAAATGCAGCTAGTCTTCCAGCAAAATGGAGAAAATATAAATTAGCACTCAAGACCTTGGTCAAATCTGGTGCATAAAATTTTACGGTTATATTTATGTTCCGTATGTGCTTTGGACAAGTGCCATGTTTGTAAAGAACTGCTTCAATATTATTTTTTTTTAAGTGACACTTTCAGCACAGTATCCTCTGCAAACTGTTCACTGCTTGCCATGTAAGTCAGCCAGGCTCCAAATAAACTGTTCGTTTTCATGGTCTAAACCTAAGATCAAAATGCTTTTTAGAGCACGGTGATTTTCAAAGCATGGCGTGGTACATATCGTATGTGGCTTCTTGAAGCACAGTTCAGAAGAGTTGATTAACCTGACTGAAAGAGGAGCATGCATGATATAAAAATCTGACAAGAGGTAAGGAATTAGGAAGTTGTAGTATACATGTTTGCAGGTGCTGAATATCTATTCTGACTTGTTTATAACATAATTAGATTGTAGTGTGTTGTGTAAGCACTACATTCCTTGTAGCTCTTTAGGGAAAAAAAAACCCCTCAAACCAAGGAGATTCTACAAATTTGTGCCACTTTTCAGAGGCCCCATCCTATTTTTTCTTCATTTCCCTAAATCCATAAATAACTGTCTTTAAAAAAAAAAAAACTTCAATGCAGCATCTGGTGTGCTGTTAGTGCCACTACTTCTGCTCTGAGAGTGTAGCACTAATGTTTTAGAATGTTCCCATTCACTTCTTATCTTGTATTTGGCCAAAAAAAATTATTACTAATGTAGGAGAAGGAAGTAAATTTCTAGAGCCCAAATTGGAATGCAGTCTGAACAAAAGAACAACACTGAGTTGACCCTACAGCTCTTTTCAAATTTTGCATAAAATGGAAGAGACACAACATCTTGGAAGAAATCACAGGAATTCTTTGTGTTGGAAAGTGTGAGGCAAACTAAATAGATTGAAATAACTTCTGTTGTATTTAAACAGAAATGTAATGCTAGAGGCGAAGGAAAAGATAGATTATTTATACTTCCAAACTCAGGAGGTGTGAGAAATCTGTAGTGAAGGGCTTGAGCAAGTACTTAGCTAAAAATAACCTGTCCAAAACTGAATTACTATTACTATTACTATGACTACTAATTTCAGCTTCAGAATAACTTGTAGTCTTCCACTTGTCATATATAAAATAAGAAATGTATCAGGTGCAATTTCAGGTTCCTTTGCAATATACTTACATATACTAAACATATAGTAATGGTTAACAAATATATAAACGTATACTAAAGTATAATGTCAATCTGTTATCTCTTGATTAAAAAATAGTTGTGAGACAAATCCTAAAATAAATGTAGCATTTTAAAGTCATGGAATTAGAGGTTAAATGGTAACTGTTGTTCTGAAGTATAGCTGAGGATTAAAAAAAATTTTCTTTGAGTCTGGAAGTATGTGGAGGATGCACATATGGTGGAATCAGAAATGGTAATTTTTTATATCATTCTGTACCAAGTTTATAAAACTTTACTGATTGAAAACTGTGGTAGATTTTTATGAACCTTTAGAATATACAACTGGTGCCACTAGGAGAGTGTCCTTGCTTAGCAGAGATTTAGAGAACTGCTCTTGTAAAAAGAGCACAGTTGAAACTCAGAATTTTCTTTTATTCAAATGTTGACCAAATCTTTCATTTCTCTTCTATGTGGGCTGAGTCCAAATTTTTATTTTTCAGCTTGGCTTTAAAAGTTATCTATGTGAGTTTTTGAACAAAGCGAATTGTACAACAACTTCAGTCATTATGCTGAAAGAAAAATGTATTTATAATTTAATATTTTATAACTAGAGATTATATTGAATTATATTTTGAAGGGCAAACAGGTAATTAGTCATTGCAATTATATTAACAAGGTAAAGGAACTGCATAGTAACAAATAAAATCTATCAGTACTATTTAACATGAATGGTACTTTAACCAGTCTATCTCAAATTATAGCTGTGGGTCTTCGTAACCTTCAACTGCTCAGAAAACTTGAAGGTGCCAATAAATTGTTATATTTTAGTGGCTGGGATTCCATTGCAGGCACCTTGTTTTTCCCTAGCTGGAGGTCGAGTGAATAAAATTACTTGTGAAATCCACTGGTTTAGCAAGGAAGGACTTAGAAAATGGGTGCATATAGAAAACCGAAACACAGAGAGTTTCAGAGAGGGAGATTGCATTTGTTTTGTCATGATCTATATATGCATTCATGTAAGTTATATATGTGTGTGTACATAAAGCTGGTTTAACGGGGAAGGCCAATACCCGACAGGCAAAACCACTGTGAGTTCAGCATATCAGAATTACTGCTGCATATCCAGTGCATCTCAGGGCAAATGATCACATTGAAAGAAAGGGATCTGCATACAGTTATCCATGGAATAATGCATTGCTAAACTATGCACTTTTGACAAATAAGTTGTTGTTATAATTATGCTGTTATATATTAGGTGGAAGATTACTGATCTTTGATGCGGGAATGTAATTTTCCATATTTACAATATCTAATTTCAAATTTTTTTCCTGTAGGAATTAATGCATATTTGTACACTTTTTTTTTTTGTTACCTCTTACTTTTTATTGTTTTCTTCTTTTTTTTTTTCATGAGTATGGTGTCTTAAAAGTAAAATGGAATGCTGAGTATGCTTGTAGTTTGATTTCTGACACAGGAATTCTGAACCCCACTTCTTCAAGAAAAATCACTTTCATGTTTGAAAGCATAATAACAAAACCAACTAATAGGCTAGTCATGATCTTTTTATCTAACCTAGATTTTAAAGGAAAAAGCAATTATTATGGAATGAGAGTGATTTGAATGCATGGAGCAATTGGTTATGGATAATTTGAATGTCTGCTACCAAGCATACTATAACCCGCATGAACCCTTTAATGGATGTATATGTTTCCTTCACCTTTGGTGTGTGTCCAGCAGTGGCTAGCAGTCCTTTCGCCAGTGCAAGCTGGAGGGAGGGTTTTTCCAAGTCTCTGAGAGATCCTGCTTATTTGTCAGAGCAGCTTGTTGTGATTTATTTGTATTTTGTGACTATCCTTACCCTGCTAGGTGGCTGTGGTTAATTGCTTCGTTTCTTTATCTCTCTCTTTTCCATCGTAACATTTATGTGACTTTTCTGTGTGTATCAATAAGTTATTGATAAAGTCTCCCTGTCTGTCCTAGCCCTGGCATGGATTGTATCCTGTGCTTGCAGTCAGTAGCTGCTATCTTAATGTAAAGTATAGTATCAAATTTCAAAAACCTTGACAGAGGGAAGAAATGGCCTGATGGGAGTCTCATTGAGTTCAACAAGTGGAAATGGAAGATCCTCTTACCTGGGGAGGCATGTTGGTTCCAGGACAGGCTGGGAACCAGCTGGGTAGAAAACAGCTTTGCAAAAGAGGACCTCAGAATCTCAGGCAAAGAAAAGAAGGATATGAGGCAGTGATGTGCACAACAAGGAAGAGCACAGCATCACGGGCTGCATTAGGAAGAGCATTGCCAGCAGGTGGGGGGCAGTGGTCCCTCCCCTCTGCTCAGCCCTGATGAGAGATACATCTGCAGTTTTGGGTCAGTTCTGGGCTCCCATCATGAGAAGGACATAGACTTACTCTAGTGATGCCACCAAAGGGCCACAAAGATGATTGAGGGTTGGAGCATCTGTTATGTGAGGAGGGGAGACTGAGAGCCTCAAGAAGAGGAGGCTCAGGGAGATCTCACCAATGCACACTAATGAGAGGTAGTAAATAAAATGGAGGTAGGTTCTTTACAGCAGTGGCCCGTGACATGACAAGAGACAACAGGCACAAATTCAACTATGGGAAATTCCACTTAAGCATAAGAAAAAAACTGTACTGTGATGGTGATCAAGTGTTGGAAGAGATTTTCCAGAAAGGCTGTGGAGACTCCATTCTTGGAAATATTCAAAACCCAGTGGTCGTGGTCAGCCTGCTTTAGCTGAGCCTGCGTGAGGAGTGGGGCCCCTCACGAACTCAACCACTGCTTGTCTTTTGTAATACCATTTTAAAATATGTTGAAGTTATATCCCTTTAATTTCATTATTTGACTGTTCTTTCGATCTCTGAGCCTGCCTCAGGTTCAGGATGGCTTCTAATAGAAAATGAACAAACATACCCAAACTCCCTCATCCATGAACACTTAATCGTCAAAAGCAGTTAAATTCTAACTTTTATGGATTTTTAAAAAATTTATCCAAGAAATTAACAACTTGTCCAAGATGATAAATAGTGCCTTAGTCACTTCTAGAATTAGAGCTTATGTTCCTCAGTCAGGACCACAGTGATCTAACTGTGGTCAAATTGAAATGTTGTTTTTCCATGCAATGACCATGTTGTGAGAGAGCACTGCTGGTACACACTGACAACTAGGTTTTTCCTTCCATAAAGTAGCTACAGTTAGCTAAAACTGAAAATTTCGGAAAACAAAATTCATCTTGAGTATTCTTATCTTGAACACAGATAAGTGCATCATCGAATTTACATTAAACAGCACAAGAAACTCCAGTAAGAATCCTAAAGTCAGCAGGGTTTGAAATTCATTGAAAGGCTAAAATATGGAATTTGAGGATCAATTAAAAAGTTAGTGTTATTGCTGAAGATTACAGTGAGGAACTTTATTTTCTTTCTAGAGTTAACAAGCAGAGCAAGCCCAGCACATGAAGAGTGTGACAATATTATTGCTTTCTACAGAGTTCCCAATGCCACAGCCTCAGTTGTAATTCTAAATGGCTGTGCATGACATCACACTAAACAAAGTATATAAAACAACTCACTTTCACTGCTAAAAATACATTAACCTTTTACCAGGACTAGAGGCAGTCTTGCTGGATCCTAGCGCTTTTAAAAGCACAGTGTCTGATTATTCTCTTCATCTGAAATTGCTAGATGAGAATATCTTGTCTGATTTCAGGCTAGTTTGAGTGGTTACAATCCTAGAAGGCCTCATTGAAAATTATGCAATCTTTTATTTCTGTTTGTTACCCTCCAGCCAGAAAGTTAGCACTGGGAGCATTCAATAAACAGTATTAAAGACTTCAAAAGACCCCACACATCTTTTATTTTTATATGCAAATAAAACTCTTGTCTTCTAACTATTAGTTTTAAGATATTTGTTTTCATTTTTATTATGTTCTCCTTATTCAATGATACTTAAGGAAGGGATGTCTTTTTTTCTTCTCCCTCTCTTCTGACGATGATGCATTTATTTTTAAGGTAGAGACAGACATATTTGTATAGAGAAACAGAATAAAGAAGTGTTGTTCACTAATTTGTTGCATATAATATGTGAGGAGACATACAGAGTCATAGGTAGTTCAGTTATTTAGGTAAGGATGTGAGATAGACATGTAAGTAATAGCACTTCATCCATCACAAAATTTCAAAATGGCTCAGAGGCATATCCCTGCTGTAACCGTTGAAGACCCTGTAATGGCATTAAGCCCTGACTCAGGGTGATTCTTTCTGTAGAAGTTTCTGGCAGGAACTATAGTTCTGGTAATAACCTGAATAGGAGAATAAATAGCTTGAATATTAATGAATTGTACATGATACAGGCACTCCAGGGTGAACCCAAGCAGGATACGAAATATGTTTCTTTCTCAATTCTCTTCACACTAGGCTTTTTCAGACAAAACCCTCTGGTACTATGCCAGAACCCCCTCTGAACACTACAACTTTAACCCCATATGGTATTTATACTTATTCTGATTATTCACTTGAACTGATTCTTATTATTTTATATTTTCAGCTGCTGGGTGAAGGCAGTGTACATATATTTACCAGTATCTTTAGTATTTCTGGAGCAAGCTGACATCATATTTTAGGATATGATATGAACTCTCACTATTTATCCTTTATGAAAAAAAAACTCAAACAATTTTGGGGTCTAGCACTGCTCATAAGAAAAAGAAAGTGGGGTAAAAAACACCTCAGTGTTCCTTTATGATAATCTGCCCATCCAATTAATGCCAGCTGTGCTTTCTTCAGTAGTAAACCAGCTAGGGGTGGATACTTGCTGGTTCTCAGTGTTGATTCTCAAGCTGTGTGTGGGGTCTGTCCATTCTCTGACTACTTGTATTGATCTTCTCTGAAACATGAACAGGTTTACACTACTGACTGAATCAAGGATTAGTCCTCTGTGTTGTCAAACAAAAATGATGTTGAAGCATTACATCCATGTAACACATCCCCAAGTGTAGCACAAACTTTCTCAGCTGTAACAGAAATTTCACCATTTTTTTCAAAAAATGTACTGGGTGGTGCTTTTGTCTTCTGTTCTCAAACTCTTTATAACCCATATTAAAGCAACTGTCTCTGAGGAAAAGAAAAAAAAGGAAAAGCGTGAAATTACATTTGCCTTTGAGCCCTTAATGCCTTTATAAATGGCTATTTTTTAATAAAGGCATATGAGCTTGTATTGCCTTTACACAGTGAAATGTAGTAATAGTTGACCTTAAAGTAATGCCTGTCTAAATCAGACTACAATGACATAAAAGGCTGGGTGGGACTATCTACAGTGTTTTGAGTTACCACTGATAGCTACTTAGTGGTGAAAGATGAACATGTGTATCTTACCACTTACTGCAACAAATGTATTGTTGGCACTAAAGGTCAGTGATCCAGCTGGAACTGTGTCCTGTAGACTTTCCATCCATTCATTTAAAATAGCGGAATAATAGCAGTCATTTGTTGAAATCATGTTTTCAACTGATCAGCAGAGTCTTTAGCAGAATCTACCTCCAATTCCTTGGGTAGATCATGATTGTCATTACCACAGCTTTGACATCACCTCTATTTGCATCGCATGAAAGTACTTGTAGTTCTTGTTTGCTGTTAATTCACCATGCTAAGAACTGTGCATTTGCTATGATATCTCTGTGTGTGTATATACTTGAATCTATTATTTTCTTAAAATTGGGACAGGGAATACAATCAGATTTACCTTAGTTTGGCCTTGTGAAGCACATGTGGTATAAAGACAGATCATATTGCTGCACGTTCATGGGCTACATTAAATACCTGGATCTGATAGAAGAACACCCCGCCAACTCTACTGTGAAGTTAGTGGATGTATTTATGACATCTTTGTTATAATTCAAAGGCAACAATTGAAAATTCGTTGTCTTCTCCGTGTCTCAAGCCCCATTTCCAGGGTCATGTTTAGCATAAACTGACCTGAAGCTGGAAGAGTGGAAAACATGGCATGGCACAGCTCACTAGGTCTCTGCCTTAAAAACTAGCTTATGTCCTGCACTGTGACGAGTTTTTAATGAAGGAAAGGAACAGACAGAAGAACAAGTGTGCCTGCTTAAGGAAAGGTGAACTGTCTTAGTGATTATATTACAATACAGACTCATGTCTCTTATAGTGCAGAGTGACAAATAATACATTTTTTTGTTTTGTTACTGTTTGGTTTTGGTTTTTGTTTTACAACTCTACTGTCCTTTAGGAAATCATGAATAAAAATGTCTTTTTCAGAAATATAAATCTTCAGCATCTACCTCTAAGAAAGGAGGTTATCAATCTAAACCAACCTTGAGTCTGTCTTCTACAGAATGAAGTTTTAAATATCAGTGGGCATCACTTGTACAAAAGTCTTCCCTATATCCTCATTTGTTTATTTCAGTTGTCACCCATTTTATTTAGATAATAGGATTTTAATGTTAGAAATTTGTGAAAGTAACTTTGTTGCCACAAACAGTACAATCTGTAGAAAAGCAAGGGGGGATACGAAGAACACAAAGTTACACCAGGACTGGAGATGAACTCAGGAGTAGGATGAATAGTAGTAAAGATTATACTGAAGAAAAAGGGAATTATCTGAGCGAGATAATTGTAGCATTTGGTGTGTTCAAGGCAGCTATGTAAATAGAAGAAAACTAACAATTCATACTTCTGAAATGTAGGAACAGAAGGAAATGTTTAGAAGATTTTAGCAGTCTAGAGAGGCTTGTAAAGTACAGTGTTAGAAGTACTATTTAAATTATAATCAAACATGGTTTTTACCAGTAGGAATTGTCCCATCAAATGCAGACACGAAGCATATGGTCCTCATGGTCATTTACAATTTCTCATTGAGCGACTCCACACAAGTTTGCTTTTTTATTTCTTTTTGTTGTTATGCACTCTGCTCTGCCCTGGGCTGCAGGGATTTTCCTCTGCAGTTACACATGCTCTGTGTGTGTGCTCGGGCTTGAGATGGCATTGCTTCGTGGGCCGGGCTGAACCCTCTGCGTCACAGACTTGTCGTGCAGAGAAAAGAGGATAGTATTCCTGAAAATGTGAATAGGGTGTAGTTTGGATAAATCAGAAAGTTTACAGTTAATGAAGTAGTAATCTCCCAATTAAAAACAGTAAATCAAATTCAGGGAGTAGTACTGTAATATGTGAGTTGAGGTTATTCTGCGAGATGTTTTCCCTACCAAGAAGGATGGCAGGGGAGGGATTATGTTCAGTGTCCCCTGCATTTGCTTTTTTGTGTAATTATGGGAAATGCATTCAGTGTGCAAGGGTATCATTGCTGTCCTGCTGTTTTATCATTTCTTCATGAGATAATGTTGATTTTGGCAATGAAATGCAAATTTAGTTTTCAGTGCTCCTTTTTTTTCGATACAAAGGTTAAAATGCATATTGTAGATAATAATGTTGCTGGTGTTTCTGAAGCAGCCTTTGTCAGCTAATTTTGGCATTATATGGTTTCAAATGCTGTTCAGTGCAACTGCGTGAGTTTTATATTAGCCTACATGAATTAATTTTAACCCACTATGCATGTTGTTACCATTTTGGCTGTAATTTGATCGAGTAATCATAAAACCTTGGTACCAACAAAAAAAAATTTGGATGTGTCAAGAATATTCAATATATGGCGTGCCTTCTGTGTCTCATGGCAAACTGAACATACAGTTATTGAAGTTGAGCCATCTTAACTATATAATCATAAAAGTATTCTACCATGGGGGCTAACATAGGATTATATGTTACTCCTAGGATTGCAGATGCTGATGGATTCTGTGTTTGGAGGATATGTTTCTGTTTACTTATAAACAAATCATTTGTACTGCTGCTGATAAAAGGGCTCAGGATTTTAACAAGTCCCGTTAAAATTAGCCCGTGTGTAGATTATAAACAGTTCCTTTTGCTGAATGCTGGGGTTCAGACAGCAGTAAAACACATGCAAGAATGAAAATGGTTTTCAGCTGGGACTCTACCAGCAGTAAAATACATGCAAGAATGGAAATAGTTTTCAGCTAGCAAGCAAACTCTAACATAACAGCAAGGCCACCACTAACGGAAGGTGTCTTTTTTATTGTTATCTCCTTAATTAATCTCGCTTTCCTGTGTAAACTGCTCACTATTGTGCAGAAAGGGTGTGTGTTAACTTTGGTGACATTGTGTTACTCCCATTAAGTAACATTGCGCACAGGTTTTTTCAGCATGACTGTACTTCAGGATTTTTTCCCCCAAATGGCCTGAGCCAAATGACATTTCACAACTAAAAACAAATCTCCTTTCTACTTTAGGTGGTGAGACAATAAATTTGCTGTCACAGTTAATAAAGATTATACAGAAAAAGGAGTGTGAGTTTTTAATACATTTAGTATGATACAGTGATAAGGTGGGGAAAGAGTTTTATGAAATGTTCTGTAGACAGTAACAGGAAACAGCTCTGAAAATGCTGAGTTAAAGTAATGAATGAATAACATCTAAAGTTTATCAAAACTGAAAGAACTCCTGATGTGAAATGAAGCCTCCTAAGAAAATTCTGTTCTGTCGCTGTTTTCCTCTGCTGTTGTCGCATGTCACGCATGAATGAAAATGCTGCATTCTCTGGGGAGCGTTAAAGCTTCTGTGTAGGTTGTTTATTTCCTTAATCCCTCCTTCTTCGTGATTTTCAATGTCAGATATTAAATGGAAAGCCTGTAAATATAGTGATTATCATACTGATTATCACCTGCATCAGGGAACGCCCCGGCTGGCCGCTGTAACCCAAGCAGTCTCCACATGTTACAGCCACTTAGATTTTAACCTGACTACTTTATTAGAGATGTGGCGCTCAGTATGAGGTGCCCTAGGGCTGCACAGATGGGTTCTGCTTGTTTCCTGTTCTCACTGTTATTGTGAATAGATACTAAAAGGTTCTCATCGCTTTTATCTGGTTAATTTACTTTGAACTGTCCCTGGCAATCAGAGCCTGCCTCACATTTCTCAGCATTTTGCAAACACCAAACTATACAATCCAAATGTGCGGTTTGAGCTTTATTAGTTTTTTTGACTGGAACGGCCTTAATTCTTAAATGGATCTCATTCTGAGAGAGGCTGGTTTTTAGGGGACTGTAGGCACAATTCTTACTGAAATAAGCTGCTTGGGAATCATTCTGAGGTTTAGTTGATAGGAGAAAAGAAAATTAAGATTGCTGTTGTTCTTTGGCGTGTTCAGACACCCTTAGATTAGAGGTCAACTGCAGGAAAATCTGTGATTGTATGCTGGCTGCCATTATTCATGTAGCTGGGCAGCAGACCAGACTAAAAGATGACGCTCTTACAGGAGAATCTGAAGACGAGATACTTTTTAACAAATGTACAATCATTTATTCTTTCTTGTGGAAGGGCCAGGTCTTCCAAAACACATGTGCTATGCATGGGTGCCCCAGTACAGAAAATTAAGATGAATTCTCTCAAAGTCTCCCACACAAGAAAGCACGACTTCACTGGAGCAGTTTTTATTTCACGTACTGGTGTCCAGTTTCCTGGACAGACAATAGTTTAACACAGATGTTGATGTCCTGCTGTATTGAGATTTTAAAGAAATCCCTTAGGACACATCAGTGTAACTTCCGATTTCAATTGTATGACCAAAAAGCTGAGGTTAAAGAAGTTATTTGGCTAGAAGTCATAATTTTTAGTCCATTTTCTTACTCTCTTCCCCCTTATCGCTCTCTTTTTTTTTTTTTTTTTTTTTTTTTTTTTTTTTTGTGTCACGGTCCCATTTGAGGCTTTCTTGATTGTGTTGCAGTTCATTGTAAGTGCATCACTTCAGAGTGGAAGCTTGCAGGCTCCTTTTTTCATACGAGCATAGGCTTTGTTAATCACATGCTGGTTTAGGAAAACACTGCATGATATCTTTGAACCCTACACTCCTTCTTGACAGCCAGGCTAGCAAATGTCATTGGCTGTGTGATGTACAAGAAGGGATTCAATTGTAAGTAAATTGTCAAAGTGGCTAACCTTGCCCGCACCCAATTGTCAGGACCATGATTCAGTTTTTCTGTCAACATCAGCTAAGGGTAACCCGGTCAGCCTTATGTTTCTGCAGTGAAGCAGCCTGAGGAGTTGTGCTTTTCAGCTTATCACATTTTATTAACCTCAACTTACTGTTGTTATAATCAATTGTACCCACTTCAAATTCTTCTATTGCCCCCAAACTGACAGATCATGTAGGTCCACAGCTATGTATTTTCTGAAGCACTAAAACCTCTCATAGGGACACTGGACTGGTTTGGTACAGTAGTTGTTTCTGTATAGTTAGATCAACTCACCATTTTGGCTCAGGATTATCCCTCTATTAAGTTCACTTGGCAAAGATAATCTGGAAGAATGCAAGTTTAAACATAAAGACTTCAAGGGTTTTCTACAGTATTTCAAATGTGAAGATAGAAAGTGAGTAAGGGAAAAACACTGCTATTGTCTTCCATCCCCTTGCTTTTATTTCAAAACAGATTTTAATTGCACCAATTAATATAAATAAGACACAAGGACATTCTGATACCATGATGTTTCCTCTGTTCTTTCAGGAAAATAACATAGTTAAATTGCTTAAAGCCGTGATTAAGACATCAGAATATTTTTAAATGTTCATCTGATTCTGCCACAAGGATCTGAACACATTTAGTGATCCAGTTTTTTTTAATGCACTGTAGATGACAAATGATTTTTTTTTAATGGCTTGATAACATGTATCCTATGAAGTGCCATACATAAATGGAGCTATGATACAATTGCAATTAGAATTATGTCTGAAGGATGTTTCCCAGTTCAAGTCCTTTCTCCAGAAGTAACTTTCCTTGCTTGGAAAAAACCATATTGTACCTTTTTTATTTGAACTTGTAAAATGTGTTGACATTGTAATATTGGGCTTAAGGGAAGAGGGGGAAGCTTTTGGTGCGACTATCAGAATTGAACAACTGTATATGGCTATATTGAGATAATCGTGTAAAAGGAAAACCGGCTGAATGAGTTTCAAAATGTGTTATTTCTTCATTATCTAGCACTTTATAATTAACTGTTCTTTTTTTATTATTTCAGGAAGCTGCCACTTTTGCTAGAGAGCAAGGCTTTGAGGTGAGTTAACCCACAATTGCACACTAAACAGATCCTAAAGGTTTTTTTCTTGCTGATAATGAAGTTCTTTTGGACAATGATTGATGTGCTATTATACTCTCCAAGCCTCGCAGCGGTTGCCATGGAAACTTGGCAGTCGTCATGGTTTCTTTGTTCTGCCAGCTCAGTGTTATGACGCACTCTGCTAGGTCTGCACCCAACATCGCCTACAGATGTTATTTATTGAATTTTGAAAAGCCTCT
Source organism: Orthonyx spaldingii (assembly GCA_013397795.1). Classification (NCBI taxonomy): domain Eukaryota; kingdom Metazoa; phylum Chordata; class Aves; order Passeriformes; family Orthonychidae; genus Orthonyx; species Orthonyx spaldingii. The sequence continues at coordinate 768,290 of VZTJ01003210.1, forward strand.
TGGGAAGCCGAGAGGTTGGGCACGGTTTCAAGCTGCCTCTGCAGATATGGGACCTGTCAGTTTGTTCAGTTAAAAAGCTACCTCATTAGCTGCATTACACTCCAGAAGGATTCACTGCTAAAGCAGTGGTGAAGCAGGACTAAATAGTGAAATATAACACCGCTTAAATAACTCAAACCCTGCCATATGCGGATTAGCATTATGCAAATGAATTTTAGAAAGGTTGTATATAAAATTGTTAGGTACTGATTAATGTAAACCATGCTTCTACAAACAGCTGCTTTTTAGAAAAGGTAGTGTGGAAATTCTGTTCCAAAACATATTCGAGTTGGTGTTTTCTATCTGAGCTCTAAAAATGTCTGATCCTCTACTTTCTGGAAGTAAATACTGTTGATTTTACGGTGATTTTCAAAGCTTTTGATTTCATCTTCTCGAGGTATTTATTTGTCTAGTACCTCCCATTGGCTGCATTGAGATAGCTTAATCTGGAGAACCATCAGCTATTGGTCTTTTAACGCTGAATTCAAACAGGCAGGTTTTAAATACTGTAATTAATGTGACAAGGCTTTTGCTAATTTTGCAGATAGTAAGTGATCTTACTGAAATCTAAATTACAGAACCGAACACACATAAATCCTTTTACATGTTGTTTTTTTTCCACTGGAATAAGACCCACCTTAATTGATTTGTTTGCGGTGTAAAAGAATAGAGAGTAGTTTGACTGCTCAACACCCATTTTGCATAAATAATAGAAGCCGCGCAATTCAAACCACATCGCTTTAAGAATGTGCCACTTCTGTGTGTGGTTGGTTGCATATAAAAAAAGAGGGAGAGACTGACAGCTTTTGTTCTACAATTTAGATTTCTTTAGAAGCGTACGCCAGCAGGTACATCAATGCCATCACTGTTTTAGCTATTAAAACTGTGGGCTGTCCCATTTCATTTTATGTTTCCAAAATTCACGTGGCTGCTTTGTAGAAATCAAGACTTTTTATCACTGTCAATTTTCATTTTTATAATCTGTATTGTTAAGCATAAAAATACACTTTGAGTTTATACTAACGAATGAATTTCACAGATGCCTCCAAAATATGAAGCATAAGAAATTATTGGTACCCTCTGGTAGCTAGACAATAAAAAGAAAGGAAGTAGTGTATTAAGTCTACCCATTCTATATTTTTATTGCCCCCTTGAGCTAAAGACTTTGAATGTGCCTGGTTTAAATTCAGCTCCAGTGACAAACTGCTTTTGCTGGTGTCTGCTAACTACCATCATATTAACCTTTCCATTAGTGCTTGCTTAGAGATTTTAGCACAGTTCCTCCTGAACATCCTAAATCTGCCACATTTGATTACAGCATATCAGTAAAGTGCACAATGATTATGATCTTATCTCTTATTACTCCCTTGCTTGGCAACGGCTCACATGTCAAGTTTGCTGACAGAGATGAGTAAAACTTGATAAGTGTCTACAGTTTTGTTTTCTTATTGTGCTGTGAAGGCAAAAAAAAAAAATAAAGTACCACACTGATAATAAAGTATCTTATGAAAAACTCAAAGAGCTTAAATTAGCCTTTCAGTTAAAACCAAAAAAAATTTCAGCAACTCTCAAAAGCTTGATTTTTATGTTGGGAGTAGAAAACTGGTACAGCATGGCAAATTAAAGGAAAGGACTTAATTGACCAGGGCAAAAATCAAGAGGATGTTTATCACAGAAGTGATTAAAAGTTGCTGGTAGCTGGATTTGAATTGTCACCTGGAAAGACTTCTATTTTTTAATCAGAAATCTTTTAGCATAGAGAACCAGTTGGTGACTAGCTTCTTTTGTATGTTCGTTTGTATGTTTGTGGGTTTTTTTGTTCTACCTCACAGTAATTTCAACAGTTCTGTGTATTAAATTCATCTATTGCACATGGAATGAGTTAAATGTATCTGAAACAGTTTTTGAAAAAAAGGAGAAATTACAATTAAGAGAATTTCAGGAAAATATATACCTTTTCTGAAGAAATGAGATCTTGTTATAGGTAGAGGAAAACACCTCCATGCCAAAAATCTGGTTTTTTCTCTGTAAGGGTAATTCCATTCAAAGGAATTTTAATTTTTATGCTTCACCATTCCCATGGTTAGTTTTGCATTGTACTTTGCTGAAATACAAGGCATTTTTGTAAAATCAATTACGATATTTGAAGACCATTATTTCCTTCACTTTATCCCCTGACCAGCACTTACCTGTAATAATCAAAAGTAGAACTTCTGATGTTGTCTCTTCCTAGAGAACATCACTGTGGGGTTGGGGTTTTTTGTGAATGTCATGTTCTATGACATTTTAAAACTATATATATATATACACAGTATATATATTTATACACTACTATATATATATATACAGTATGTATATATAGTGATGTTTCTAATAATTTTCAAATAGCAAACGTTTATGAGGTTTTGCTTTTACAAGAAGATAACTTCCTGTTTCTTCTATGTAGAAATTAGGAAAACAAAATACTACTTTAAACATAAAATTTAAGGTTCAATTCTGTCTGTCAACCCAAGTAAACTGAAATGAATGAAGCAGTAAATATCTAAGGGGTTAGTAGCAGCTGCCATGCAAAATAACTTTTCTTGTTAGAGGTCTTCTCTAAGTACATATTCATTGGGAAACCATATTAGAGAGGGTTTTGTTATCCTGGGCCAGATTTAGATCTTCAAGTTAACGAGGTACACTGCACAAGTCCACTGTTTTCAATGGATTTATGCCTGTTTCGGTCAGGGTTATGGCAGTCCCAGCTATTGGGTATCTGTTCACTGGTCGAAATCAGAAGACGCGGTTTGATAGCAGTTCTAACTGGGTGCAGTTTTCCACATGCCTTTGTCTGATCCTTGGATATCTGAAATGCTTTCTTCACATGCATATATCCCACTTACTTGCTGGAATGAATGCCACATGCAAGGTTTTTCAGGTGCAGCATCAACAGGCAAATCATGCTTTGTGAGATTTGTTTGCAGCTTTGTTAAATTAGATTCAAGTGTGTAACTGGATATGTGGAAGTATCCTGTGAATTCGGGTCATGTATAGAGGCTTAAGGTCCACAAACCAGTACAGTCTTATCATTGAACCATGTCTGTGGGCACAGGATGTGTAGGAAAGACTCAGAAAATGGACAGGTACAAGTCACTGCTAAACAAATATTACATTTTGGCTATTTATTCTGAGCAGAAATAAGAGATGACAAGATTTCATGATGTTTGCCTGGCAATGAAATAAGGGGCATAGTACCTCTACAGTCTCAAGCTGTAAATACTCACATGTTGTAAAATGTTACAGCTGTACCTTCAAAATACCACATAATGGTAAAGTGGAGATATACTGTGCAAAAGTTAAAATCTCCTCAACACTGAAGCTCTATTTAGACATTGAAGCTCTATTTAATTATCTTCCTTTGAAAAAAATTAGTATAGGTAGTAATTTTGGCTAAAAATGATCAAGGTAATTTTCAAAGAAGACACTGTTCAGTTACTTTTAAAGTCTGCACAATCAGCCAAAGTCTCCAAACCACTCTGTCTTGAAATTTCTCCTTTTTTAAAAAAATTACCTTTTTGCCCTAAATACTTTTCTTCTACTGTTACATGCTTATTATATATATTTAATTCTTCCTGAAAACATATGTGCTTTTTACTTTCTTTCCCTGTCTACTTTATTTCATCCTTACCATCATTCTTCACTAATCTCTTTCCTCAGGGTCCTCTTTTCTTCATCTAAGTTAATCTTTATTCTTCCTTCAGCTGAAGAAATCATCTCTTGACCATGCCATTTTCTCCTATTATAACTTCATCATTTTCCTTTTAAAATTCATCGTGCCTGTAAATACATTGTACAAACATCTTCAAGCTCTTTGATTTCTGTGCCTGCCTTACTCCACTGAACATGTGGCTAACAAAGTCACTAGTAGCCACTTCCTACTTAGCAAAAATTAAACACCTCTCCCCTGTTTCCTTAATTACCGAGGCCTTAAGTAGTTCAGAGCTGAGGTTAATGTTCGAATGGGAACCAAACTGAAGGGTTGTATTCTCTATGCATCCTGTATTCAACAGCTTGTGCCACCAGCTGATACCTGCTGTTCATAAACCTCTTAAAAAAAAAAAACTTTTCAAAACAGAAGAGCAGCAATTTCATTTTTTACCTCTGGCATGTTCAAGAGACTCGTTGCCTTCTGAGAATTAGTGGTAGTAACAGGATGGGCCCATTTCCTCAGTTCTTCTCTTCCCAGTTACTGTCCTCAGTTCTTCTCTTCTCTGGTAGCAGACGTTGCCTTCTAAAAGCTTTATTGGCTATCTAAGCAGGAAGAAGGAAGAAATAACCCAAGTGAGAGTGTCATATATGGAAATACAAAGTATGACAGAGTTTCAAAAAGAGGTGAAGAGACCAATAAGTAAAGGAAAACCATTTTCATGTTTGTCAAATGTGTGTAAATCAATGGGTTCACTGACTACCCAAGTTAGGTAAGAAATTAGTGGAAGGCTAAAAGTGTTGCAGAAGAGGTAGATAATTTTCACATAAAGGGATGCTGGTAAAATATAACCCAGGCATATTCTCTGTCTGTAATAGTAATAGTGTTAAAAATTAGTTTAGATTCATAACAACCAATACACAAAGCAATGCAGAAAGTATTATTATGTTTTCATATATTCAAGGCTAGGCCCTCACCGTGTTTCACTACAGTTCCTTGTACAAAGAGCAAACTGGGAAAAAAATTCAGTGTTACGTAACACAGATGTGAACAAAGTGGGATGCAGTAAATAGCACAGAGAGTAATTAGTCGTACATACTCCTTTCCTAAAGTTAGAAAAATAGAAGAAAAAAAAAAGAAAAAAATATATAAATTATGGCTAGAAATAGACTACATGTACCAAAGTTAATTTGTAGACCTTACTGACTTGAGATAAATCTGAGAACAAAAGCTTCCCATATAGCATTATAAAAGGGTTTGATGCTAATATAAATAACAGAAATATCTATTATAGGTTAGATTGGAAACTAAGTCAATTAAAAGTTGAAACCCTTGTGTTTCAGATCATAGGGCAACTGTGAGCATACAAATTATAGTATTCTAATGACAAGCTGTGTTGTTTGAGTTTGCTGCATTAATTTAAACATTCCAAACTCGTTGGTGTCTTAAGACACTGGATGAATGAGAGGTTTGGTTCAGTCTGCCTCGTTCTCTGTTCCTACCTCCATGCACAGTGAAGTACTACGTCCTTTTAAAGCAAAGATTTGTGAAACTTTTGCAACTGCGCCTTCCTTCAGAAAAGTGGTCATGTTCTGTGCCCCAGTGAAAATCCCTTTTGCCCTGTGCTTCCCTGCATCTCAATTATGCAGCCAGGTAGTGGGAGCTGGACTGCACACTCTCTCAGTGCTACAGTGTACAGTTACTGTAGGGAAGTTAGAGAAAGTATTTGTAAGCCTGCTGAAGTCAGAGGTATTATAATAATATAAAATTTGGCTAAATTGGATGAATATCAGGTTTGCAGTTTATCCAAAGTATTCTCTTACCAATTTTATTTTTAATTTTACTATAGGTATGGTTAGAATCCAGTCAGCAGCAAAGAAACCCACTAATTGCTCATTAAGAAATCCTCTGTAATCCCTTTGTTAGCTTTACAGTTCTGCAGTGGTTGGAGTAGTTGAACCATCATTATCAGATTAAAAACAATGGTCTCATAGTACTACATATACCCTTTGGAGAGTGAAGTATTCCTCCTTTTAAAAATCTTCCTCTACTGATAGTAAAGTCTATTTTATACCTAGCTGTAAGAAAATAAATCTTTGATCTGCTAATAAAGTTCTCCCCACTCTAGTATGCTGTAACAAGAATTTTCTTTCTCTCTCTCAATAGACTGAAGACATAAAAGAGATAGCCCGGAAGACACAAGCCCTGCCGAAGGTGAACACTAAAAGGCAGCGAATCGTAGTCTTTACCCAGGGCAAAGACGACACTATATTGGCTACAGGTATATTTTTCAAATCTCTGTTGTCCCTCACAGTATATATTCCAACTAATCAGTTACAAGTTGTGGTTTTACAAATTTTAAATGGTAGTCAGAGCATTTGCCTTTTGATGTTGCTCCACGTTTCTCATCTTTTATACTTTTAATTGTTTCAAGAGTCTGAATTTAAGAAGTTATTATTTCAAAAGAGTGCCTGAGAATCTAGTTCTGAACATTTTTATAACATAGATTTAAAATATTGATCCAGTTGGTTTTACTCAGATTTTTATGACTTGAGATTTTTATCTGTGTAGCCATCTTTGCTGCAAACAAGAATACACTGTGCCTGCTGAGAACAGCTGTGCAACATTGTAGTATATTTAAACATTTGCAAAGAGGAGGAAGTGAAATCCAGTACTACGTGAATTTCCAGGCTTTTTTTGCTTTGAGCAGAAAGTCGCACTTTATCTTTTCTCAGCCGTCTGCTCTTCTATTCTCAAAGGAGTACGTGGGAAAAAGGTGTTCTAGCAGGGATACAAGTAGTTTCTGCTTTCTAAATTGATGATGTACGACACACAGATTTAAGCATTATAAACATGACTGCCTACCTTTTGACAGTCTCTTTAATTCTGTCCACCTATGCTTCTAGACTAAATAAAGCTATTAAAAACATGTGCTGTGGCGAACCATTTTAGTAGTTCATTCCTTCACAAGGTAAGTTATTAGTCTGGGCTGAATTCCTCCTTTGGAAATCAAGTGAAGTAGAGGAAGCTTTGCACTTCAGGGACTGGTGCTTACTCATACGATATTTGCCTCAAAATCAGCATTGGCTTCAGACTGTGGCTTCAGGGCTAGGCACTAAGCAGGTATGTCACTGCTATATGGATCATTCCTAGCAGCAGTTTGAATGATTTCTCCAACAGTTTGCTGCTTACCCTATTTTGTTAGCTACAAGCTGTTTTAAAGGAAATAGAAACCAGTCACTGAGAGTTGGGTATGTGTATCTCACTGAATGATGATGCAAGTGTTCCTCCCAGAAAGTTACTGCGTAATGTGAATGGCCCATGTGGAGGCACTCCACTTGAGTATTGTACAGTTGACTGAAAAATAGTAGTGTAAAAATGTTTTTATACATGAGCTAGTAATAATGTAGTAAACCTAAATCTTATATGTAACCCTCCTGTGCTCTTATTTAATTTTCAATGAGAACTTTTTTTATTCTTCAAACTGGAGTTGTTAACAAATCCATTAATCCCTTCTTTGATATTTTTACAACCGAGGGCTTATTTGAGGACTGACACTTGCTAATCTTAGTTGTTTGTTCGCTATGAAATGAACTTAAATTAGAGAATGCACTTCATATGCATGATAAATGTGAGATGGATAGAGACTGTATGCAATGGTGTCAGCTACAAAAGCAAACATGATAAATGTTAAGGCAGTTTTGAGCCGTGGGATAAGCTATTCAGTGCACAAGCATAGCTGAATCTCTTTGCTATGTTGTTATTCATGGCAGCCAAATAAATGTCAATAATAAAAGAGAATTAAAGATTTTCATTTCCCAGAGGCAGTCGTCTAATACAGCTTGATCTTTCATTTCATTTGTAATTCGTTCTCATGTCAGGATGCAATCATTTGCCAGGCTCTGGGTGTCATGTTAAGTCATTTAATAATGATTAAGAACATAAAAATGTTTGGCCTGTGGGGCAATTCTCAAAAGAGATACCAATTTGTTATTGTTTTCCCCCTTTTCCCTTCCTTTGGTGTGGACCATCTTTTTCCCACCTCCCCACATTAAAATAATAATGAAAGAAGGGAAGTGTATCCCTTAATTTAGCATATGATGATACCACAGAATGGCATAGAGAGCTGCTAACACACTTATTTCAGAACTAACTAGGTCTAGGCTTCAAACCTGCAGTGGAAAGTATAAAAGTTTCTAAATTATCTTTAAAATAATTGCTACATTTAGGAGCTACTAGTATAAAATTATTTTCTTTTTTCTAATGCACAGGAGTACAATTTTTGAAAAAGCAAAGGCTGTGTGTTTTTGTTTATCTTGCCTTTCTGAGGGAATGGTAGAGTCTCAAAGAGCTTGTGCCTAGATTAAAATAGTACTTGCAAAGTCAGCTATGGATTTGGGTGTTCTTTTTCATACCTCCTGCTTTATATTTTGTCCAGGTTAATAATAATAAGAACAACATGTTTATTATGTCAAACAACGTATTTATGCAGAGAGACCTTGACAGATTGCAGAGAGACCTTGACAAATTAGAGAAATGGGCAATCACCAACCATATGAAGTTTAATATTAGAGGGCAAGTGCTGGGTTCTGCACCTGGGATGGGGCAACCCTGGCTGTGTGTGCAGACTGGTGAAGGACAGACTGGAGAGAAGCACTGTGGAAAGGGACCTGGGGGTCCTGGCCAATGGCAAGGTGGATATAAGGCAGCAGTGCCCTGGCAGCCAGGAGGGCCAACCGTGTGTGACTTGGATCAGGCTGCACTCTGTGAAGAGGCACAGCCAGATGGCCACCCCCATCCTGCTTTCCTTTCCCCCTGCACCTATGCATGGCAAAATGGGACAGGCAGCATGGAGGCTGTGAGAACATCCTCAACAGAGCTCTGCTTGCTCTGTCAAAGTCTCTGTTAAGGCAAGGCAGTCATGGGGCTGGATTGCAAGAGGAGGGTGCAGCTCTTTGAAGAGTTATGTGTAGATCAAATGAGGTTCAGGTTATGGAAATAATGAGGGACTATACTTGGATACAGTTCTGGCTGGAAGGAGAGGAAGTAAGATGGATAGAAGGGGTTGTTCAGATTGCCAGGCCATTCATGAAGAGGCACAGAATGGTACACGCTGAAAATTTGACGTGGACTTTCTAGGGCTCGGTAGAGGTGTGTGTGGTAAGAAGAAGGCCAGATACAGCTAGTCATTACAGGTGGAGAGGACTGTGGCAACAGTTCTTGACTCCTGGACATTCCAGAGAATGAAAGTGTTAACAGGTATTTGAGGAGCAGAGCACAGGGCAGAAAGGCACAGCTTATTACCAAAAGAAAAGATTGACCAAACAGATTGGAGAACATAGTTCTTGCAGATGAGAGAGAGAGCTTAATCTGAGACAGCTGAAAAAAATCTTCCTCCAAAAATCTGGCCTAGCCATACTGCAAAGATTTTTAGTTATCTTATGAATTGCTGCAATTTATACAACATTGTTTTAATGCCAACCAAAAGCACTGGTGGCTCACCTCAAACAGACCTCAAGCTGTAGGCAGTCAGGTATGGATTGACAGACAGCTTAGAGGTCCATACAGCTCGAGCAGATCATGGAAACAACAAGAAGCAAAAACTGCATCAGCAGTCTCAATCTAAGCCATTCCCATTTGTCAGTCCACCTTCTTTGGCTGTCGGAATTATTTGTGTTTTCAGAGGAAAAATTTCTCTGTCTTCATCATGGAGCACATTGGGTCTTTCTGCTGTCTGTTCATATCTGCACCGTCACAGTACTCCAGCCCCAAGGCCCCTTTTCTCTCCCCTTCCTTCCTGTTCTCTGTCAGTAGGAATAATTGCAAGGAAGAGGCAAGCTCAAATTCAAGCTGAGTGTGATCAGTGTGTTTTAGAGGGAAGGAAAGGAGTGTTTAGGATTGGCATACAGGAGCTGTGGCAGATGAAGTGTTGACTAAATTGTCACTTGCTAATAAGACTCCGCTGAGCACAAGCAAATGATTGTGGTGTGAGGTTTTCCTCTCCATGTCATAGAATCATAGAATGATTTGGGTTGGAAGGAACCTTTAAAGGTCATCTAGTCCTACCCCCACAATGAGAAAGGACATCTTCAACTAGAACAAGTTGCTCAAAGCCCTGTCCAGCCTGACCTTGAATGTTTCCAGGGATGGGAATATCTGCAACCTCTCTGGGCAACCAGAGGTGCATTTCTCAGTGATGTCAACTTTTATCTTTTTGCTGAAAAACTTGAAGGTGTTGGACCTTCTCAGTGACCTTAAGAATGAGCACAGACAAAAAGGTTGTAAATGTCTCTAGCACTGATCCCCAACATGACTGAATTTTGATAACACTCACTTGGAAAAGCCAGCCTGTGAGAGACACCATTGCCAAAACGTTTCAGCACAGAGGATTATGCTTTGGGAAAGGGACTGATGACTGAAAATGGGATCTATGGATTTTCTCAAAAAAAGTTTGCTTGAGGAACACTATTGGGTTAATTTCTTGTGCGGATGCTCCTCATCCATCCTGGGAATTTACTTGGCTGTCAAGACTCTGGTCCCGCTACCACTGCCTTGTTCCATGGTATCCCTCTTGCCAGGCCTGAGATTCTGGATTTGACTGAGTTTTGAGGTTTGGCTAAGCTTACAGGATGCATTTCACATTTCAAGACTTTTTTCTGTAACCACAAGAACTATATAAGTGGAGAGAGCAGGGGAAGTTAATGAACACATGCAGTCTCCTGGTTTCAGCAGCTGGAGCTTTTAAGAAACTCACCAAAACTCACAAGGTCTGGCAGGAACATATATGTCATATCTATATGTGTGCTCTAATGTTTGTCAGAATCAAATGCTGTGAAAGCCATCCCTTTTACAGAGTTGCTCATAACAGTTTTAAACAAATTACTTTTAGTCAGATACATTTTATGACTGGTCTTGGCCCAAAGGGAAATCTTCAGAAAGTCTGAGCAAAATCAGTTCAGCAATGGAAAATGCTTTTATATTGAAATATTTGCATAATTCAAGAACAGCTGAAGCTACAAACTTTAAACTTGGCTTGTTTTATAGCTTTAATAGAGGAAAGAAAAACAATCCAAATTTGAAGAAAATCACTTCAGCATTTTTCAAGTTATGAATGATGAAATCTGGCATGTTCAGGGGTGAACATAGAATTTTCCATTCTTTTTTCCCCCTGATGTTCGCAGGACCACCTCTATTTAAGGGCATGTTTGTAATAACCTCATTTGCTAGAATATGGCAGTAAAAATTGGTTTTCCTAAGAATTCAAACATTAAAGCCGGCTCCAGTCGGGCTTACTAACCACTTAAAACTTCATTTTTTGGGACACATTACTTGCAATATTTGCGATATTTTACTCTTATCAGTGCTGGCAAGTATGGTAAAAAGAAAGAGGTTCATCTTAAAATTTTTTTAGTGCACCTACCACATAGTGCATACAGGAATAGTTTTGTAGATTTCTATGTGTTATCGCTGTTGTTTTATCCAGTCCATAAATTAAACAGCCTGTGCAGTGTGGCCAAGTTAATATGTCACCAAAAAATTGCAATGTTATCAAATTTTAGAGGCTTCCTACCAAGCTTTTGATATTGAAGAAACAACTAGGCATTTGCCTCTACATGTTATCTGAAACAGAAAACTTGGCTAAATGGGTGTTGGTGGCACCCAGTACAACTGTTCTTATGGTAATATATGCAGATATGTACAAAAATTAGAAGTTTCTATGTTTGAATAGAACTAAAACCTACTCTAATTGAAAATAATGACAAAGTATGTTTTATGAATGTGAAACTCCTTTTACTTTGTAGGGATATGCTAGATCTTAAGTAGTTTTTAAATCATTTATTTAAGAAGGGTTATCACAATTGTAGAAATGAGAGATTTTAAGAGCCATTCTTAAATTGTAATAGCATGGTGGTGTATGCTTTTTGAGGGGAATAAAGAGGACTGCTGTTCAAGCATAGAGCTCACTCTAAACAGAGGTCAGTAGGTTTTCTTTGTCAGGTTGTGCTGCAATCACAGACCAACATGTTACCTTGTAAGCCTATCTATAAAACACAGAAGTATTTAATACTATTGACACTGCTGGCTTTTTATGGTGGGTCTACTTGCAGCTCCTCTTCTGGAAGTTGCTGAGTATAATCTGTTCTTCTCTAAGAAGCAAGAAAGGGTGTTATTTTTTTTCTTTGCTTACAGCTTTCATGCTTGGCCTTTCAGAAAGGAAAACCTTGACTAGCCCTTTTTTTATCTACCGGGCTTCCTATTCATTTCTTCAAACCAGAGTAGTGCCTTGGACACAGGGAAACAGTAGCTGAGTTTTACTACTCTCTTTTTCACGCAATTACACACTTTCACTCTTCCCTATCCATTTATATTCACAAATAGAAAGAAAAGTTTCAGAAACAAAAGTGGATTTAGAAAAAAAGGAAATTTTAGTCCCTTAATGGCTTAACAAGTGAGCCAGAAAGCCCAGAAGAATCCATTTATTTGTGTCTTAGGAAGCCATAAAATCTAAATTAATAATTAACATGTGTTGATAGGGATTAATGAATAGCAAAGCTGGTAATACCTTTTGGTCACTGAGACCATTCATGCTTTTATGCTACGTGGGAGTGGAAGACTGAGCATTTTAATACCCAGGTGAAACACATTATTAAAACCCAAGCTCCTGGATACAGGTATCTTGACTGGACCTAAAAATGCATCAACTGTTGCATCTCAGAGAATGTGTATACACATATGTAAATAGGGACATGTGTGTGTTTCAGTAATTTCATATTGATTTAAGAGAAGGTTGTCTTCTATTGTGTCAATACAGCAATTTAGCCCAGAAATTGAGAGTGAAGATGGGAAATCCTTTTTTCATATATAATCACTAGCAGTAAGGAGTGTCAAACCTAGCTCAAATTTCAGGTGCTACAATGAATTTCCATTCTGGCATTCTGAGGAAAAATTACCCCTTAAAGCTGAGGGAAAATGCATGTTTGTTAAAGGGCAATAAATATGGGCACCTACTCCATTCGTTAGAATTAGGCTGTATTTATTCTTGCACAGAAGAATTTCTCTATTTGTTTCTCAGATACAGATACATAGATTTAGGAATTCAGTTTTTATACTGTAATTCTAAAAAGCATTTTTGGAGCCATAACTATTAATAGACAAATGCACTGCTTAGGTAGTAGAAATTATATGATATTGGAGGGGCAATATAGAGGGAAAGAATAGACGCAGGACTGAGGCAGACCAAAGGTCTGTCTCTAACGTGATGTTTGCAACAGTGTACAGCAGTGGGTACTTGTAAAAGAGGATAAAAACAGGGCAGATTTAGAGTAATAGTTCCACATTACACTCCAGCAAAATGTAGCTTGGGCATTTGTGAACTAGAGATGTTGTCTTTGTGCTTAGTAGGCCAAAATAGGATTTTATGATACCTGATGTCTTGTGATAATGAATGTCACAAAGTCTGTGTTATGAAAAGAAATACATCCCCTTATTTGTTTGGATTCAGACACGTAGGAGTGTTCCTGGCTGTCTCCAACTGCTTGTATTACATGGCCAGTCCATAATCATTCCATGTACAATGTCTTTTTACTTTTGATTTTGAAGAACTCTTGCTTATCTCCCCTGCAGTAGTCCTTTTTCCAGACTCTTCATATTCTGTTTACTTGTTCTGTGTTTGTTCCAAAATCCTGACACTCTGAGCCGCCCTTCACTGCACCTATTTTCAGTCTACTTACTCTTCGTGAATGGGAGACCAGAATGTTCAACTTGCAAGTTCCTGAGGAATTTACAAAATGGTTTAATTTTGTTGTGTTCTTTGTTCTGTATTCCACTGTTAATAATTCCTAACAGTTTACTTGCTTTTTTGGCTGCTACTTATGATGGATCTGACATTTTCACAGAATTATCTGTTGTAACTTCAAATTTTCTTTATGGTGTGGTAATTTGTAGTTTAGAGCCTATCATTGTGTATTTAAAGCTAGATTGTTTTTTCAATGGGCACCTTTTTTACACTGATTGACAAAGAATTCTATAGCCCATTAATCTTGGACACTTTTGCCATTCTTCACACTCAACTTTGGTTTTTACTATCCCAAATGAATCTAAATATCTCACAAGAAGATGGTGCCTGCTGCACAGGAGAGCTCCCTCAGAAATGGTGTATGTAGCCAGGAGATGCTACCCCAGAGCAGGTGCACACAGGTAGCATTGACACTGGACTTAGGCAGGGGGATTTTGGCAGGGCCACCTCTTAAACCACTTGAGGGCTGTCTTGGGTGACTCTGGAGAGCAAAATTGAGTGAGTTTACAGTAAAATACTGATTCAGGTGCCATTAAATCCCAAATAGACATTCTTATTCTGGAAAGAAAGTACCTCTACACTACAGTTCTTCTTTTTTTTTGGTTTTTTTTTTGGTTTTTTTTTTGAAATGAGGCCTTCCCTTTGATATTATTCTTCAATTAGAGCACCAACACAGAATTAATTTATCATAAATTGCTGGTGTCTCCTGTTATGGCTGTAATACTTAAAAACTGCTATCATTTTACGTGCAACCTGAGTGAGTTGTGAGGTATTTGTTTAGAAAATGTTACATCAGTACATTGTTATTCTGTCGGCTCAAACCATGAAGCAACAGAACTGCCTACCACAAATCTTGAGAGAATGGTAGCAGTTAAGCCTTGTGGTTACCAAAGCAGGCCCCTACTCTTCTGAGCAGTCATTGAAGAACTCAGGGTTCCCCTTAGACGTTCTATGGCTACATGGTCCTCAGAGCACAAGAATTTGAGACTTGGGTCCATGGCGGTTTTAAATTGAGAGTAAAATCAGAAGTCTATCTAGGCTCCTCTTACGAGACACATTTCCATCCCCTACTTTTCTTCCCACGCTGCCAGCAGTTCATCAGTGTGCACAGACTGACAGAAACCTGCCTGGTGAGGTGTTGAGTGATCTGGATCAGCTCCTGGTGGTGTCCAGACGAGTGCTGGTGTCAGCATGGGAGGAAAGTGCAGCATTTGCCAATGGAAGGAGACAAGGATGAGGCTCCATATCTGCAAACTGCCTGAAGCTGCTCTGGAGCCTCACTTTGAGGCATAAAACATGGTGTTTTGTTTTGAACTTCCATCTAGCAGCAAAGACTCTAGTTCCAAAGTTGGAAGAGAAGTAGCTTCAACATTGCCTGATAATACTGTAGGATGATGTCTGTAAAGCAAAGAGTAAGTGAATGGAGCTACAGATATACTATCAGAAGGGAATCAAACTCTTTATCACTTATATGCTGAAAAACAACAATTTTATTATAGAACTCCACTAAAAGAATGGTGAAACAGCAGAATCAGTAATTGAGAAGCACGGGAACAGCCATCCAAATTTAAAGTGTTCACATATACATGCAATTGATTCAATTTTGTCAAGGTTATCCCTGTTTTCTGAAAATGACACCCACCTACCTATTCATCTCCATGTACACCAAACAGGGAATTCTGGTGACTTTCCATTTTTCGGCAACTGTTTCTACATCTGCAGTGTTATGTCAGTCTAAATATATCTTTCTGAGTTTTTGAAAAAACTGAAGAAAATCGAAAACTATAGTGTTCTGTTTCATACAAAATCATAATCCTAGACACTTTTAATTAAATTTATGCTTCGAGTTTAAAGTTCACCCTTGTCCTTTTCTGTGCATTCATTCAATGTTCCTTCAATATTCAGTATTGGACACTAGCCATTTCTCCTTAAAAACATATGCTTTAATGAGTTGAAATCTGAAACCTGTGCTTTAAAGGTTTGCAGTGCATACATTTCTCACCTTCCAACATTTAGGGTTGAATCATACTAACAGGATGTCTGTTTCATGAAATTAATGCAACAGTATTTTTTTACCAATAATTTTTGATAAATAGATTTTCTCTGTATCCTAATTTGGTGTGATTATTTTTTTCATTGTAAGAAATTAAATGTATAGCTTGTTCAGCAGGTTTCATAATAGATCAATAATTTGTTGGCTTAACTTTTTTTTTTTCCTGTGGAGATGTGGGAAGATCAATGTCTGTAGTGCCCTAGGTCAGGATCAATAGTTTTAATAAAACTTCCCTTTTTTGTTGTTTTGGGGTCGTTGGTTTTTTTATTTTGCCTTTGTACCTTTGTATGGTTTTGCTTTTATTAATGAGCTTTTCCTTTAGTTTCAGACCATTAATGGTTTTCAGATAATGTCACACGGCCCAAGGTCAAGGCCAGTTTGAACTAAAATGTTTAAATCTATTGGATGGGCTTATATATGTTAGAAGACATAAGAGTTTGAATCACTGCTTTCCAGGGCTCCAAGTTAAAACAAAACAAAATTTCAAGCTTTTGGGAAGATGACACATTCAGGCCTTTTTTTGTGTGTTTCCTTAAATAAATAACAGTTGCCTTATTTATGGATCACATACTTAACAACGTGGGTAACTACTGTGGCCTTGACTGCTCTTCAGTTAAAGATACTAAATACTCCATATGGACCTTTATAATGCAATATTGCTCATTCCACAAAACCAGTTTGAAATAAGGTCTTTTGTTTATTCCTGAAATTCTGGATGGGTAGAAGCAAATTATCAAAGCTTGTGTTATCAGCTGGAGTGCTTGAGAGAAGGCAGTGTTGTTGTCTCTGAGGCTCAACCCTGTGTCTTTTGAAATCAATGGAAAGATCTCATTAACTTCATTGGATATTGATTATGGTCATGGAGAACTTAAAACGTTCATGAATATTAATGGGTTATACTGATCCATGTGTCTTTTTGTGTGTTGTACCTTGTCTGGAATCTGCCGTTCAATTTTTGTCGTCTATCTAGAGGTTATAGAAAAAGTGAACTTTATGTAAGCTGAAAGATTTGATAACACATTTTACCTGGAGGTGTCTTCTCTGTTGTGTGGTAGAAGTGAGGGGCACAAAGAACTGTGCCCTTTGACCACTGGCACCTAGGCAGATTATCTTCTGTAGGAGATTTTTTTTCCATTATTTTCGCAGTGTTAGCCTGTTTTTTACTAGGCAGAAGTTCACTTCATAGCAAATCATCACAGAGGAGTTTGAACAGCAGACTCTGCACTCAGAAGGTGCCCTACAGACCCTGGTAGCCTATCATCTTTAATTTAGAGATTTTATTTCCCATCTTGTGATTACAGTTGAATGAACATTGTAGAAAACTTTAGATTGTAGCTATCCATGTCATGCGTTTGCCATAAATGATGGAACTTTTGTTTTCAAGCCTCTAATCTTCACCTGCTCAAATAATCTCTATAGAATAATTGCACAGAATGGAAGGAGAGTAAAATGTGGGTATGTATGGTGTCCCTGGATGAAAATTAACTGCAGGAACTGACCCTTTGATTAGAAATTTCTCTGCTGTAGCATCTAATTGCAGACAACGAAAGTTGTGAGAAATAGATGACTGAATGGAAGACAAATCCTTAGCTCCAGGAGGGATAAAGCAGAGATCCTGGCTAGTGGGAAGAGCAAAGGGGAGATTTGAATGAGTCCTGCTTTGCCTGGCTTTGGGGACTTTGAATTTATTTTGTGTAAGTTGACAAAACGTCTAGAGTGAACACTGAGGGCATATGGAAGGTTAATTGGAGTGCTTGGAAATGGTTAATTGTCTAATAGTGGAATTGTGAGATTTTATGAACTGTTTGGCTCAATGATTTCCACAATAGGTTTTAGAGATAATGCAAAGTGGATATTATTTAAATGCCATATCTGAAAAGTAGGCTGTGTGTGTCAGTCTGATACCAATGACCTGGCCTTGACACACCTGAGCGTATTATAGACTGTGAAGTGGCAGTTAAGATATAAACCTCTAGATGCCACAAAAATAATGTTTATGTAGTTGATCCCATTTGAATGAAAGTAGGCTCTGTCTTATTTTCACCGTAACTGTTTTCTTTGTTATGAATAATAGAGACAGTAAAGTAAGCAGACCTGGCACAGAGTATATACAGACAGCAGATTTAGTGAATAGGGTAAACATGGACTGGTTTTATATTGTTATGTTTTGGCTATGCCTACTGAATGATATAATACTAATGTTTGTTTCTGAAGAATGGAGAGAGTAGTCTGACAGCAGATTTAAACTTTGGGAGGCTGCGTACACTGATTTTGTTTGCTGTAGTCCGCTACCCTGTGCCCCTCGCTGCCCTCCTAATCTGTCCTGATTCTTCTGCCTGCCCCAGTGATTAGCAGTCAAAACTAAATCAGAGAGGAGTCTATGGAACCAAATATTTATGTCCCTTGTAATGTGACACTGTGATACTGTACTGTGAACCTGAAAAGATGCCAGGCCATGCGTTGTGCCTAATAGCAATTGATCAAAAATGGAACTGCAGAACTCTAGTCCAAATTGTTGGCCTTCTAAATTTGATAATAAGTACGTTTCCTGATAGAATATAAAAGTGCAGTAAACTGTGCATGCCCTCTCTTCCCTCCGCACCTGTCCAATTGCAGAATGCTGTTTGTACAGTACACTGTTGTCGCTGACAACTGAATAAGAATTTTTAGGAGCAGTTGGCTATCAAGTGATGGCAAATTTAAAGGTTATGCAAATTGTGCCAGTACAGCCCAGCTTGTTTCAGACCTCTTTTCTCTATTATCATATCAATTGAGTCAGCTCATAGTAGACAAAGCAAGGTTATGGGAACCACCTAGAGCATCATGCACCATTAAACATCAATGCAGCATACATGAACATCTGCAACAATGATCTTACTAACAGAGGGTATAAGGGAAGGCAATAAACAGCCTTCTTAGTCACCTAATTGTAAAAAATTTAATAACCTAATACTTGCATTATTTATCAACAGCAATTGGGTCAAAAAATTGCACAATTGCAGCGAATTAGGTTACAATATCTATTGTCTGCTGTAAATTGCTACAAAAATATGAAAATCCATTTGTGAGCAGTAAACACTTTAGTTAGTAGAATGCTAAAAATGCAATTTTCTTTTAATTCCTGACACGTTATGAAATACAAGTATCTGCTTTTTGCACTGGCATTTTTATACTTGGCTAAAACCAAATTAAAAAAAACCTAAGAATTGGTTTTGATTTCCTGCTTGACTAGATAGCTTGAACATTTCAAAAATCAAGTCACAGTTGTTCTGTTGTGAAAAGTAACATACAGAAAATATAAAATGGTCTTGTGTGTGTGCACTCAAAACAGATGTTTGGAGGGACAAAGTAAAGTGTATTAGATATCTGTACTGGATATGTGTTATGTGTGGGTTCTGGAGGAGACACTGCTCTGGTTTAGAAGATGAGAGTATGTGAAGCTGTGATCTCAAATAGCTGAGGGAAATGTATTCAAAAATTAAAATATGTTAGAAGTTGATAACAAGGAGAAATGAGGTTTGGCTCTTGCAGGCCAAGCCCGGCTCTAGGGATAGGCTAGGCTACACCCTTTGCTGGAATCAGATACATTAGTGGGGAGTGGCAGCCGTCCTCTCCCTGGAGATGGGGGCACTGGTGAACTCCCTGGGTTAACTGGGAACCAGAGGCCTGCTCATGAAACCTTAGAGCTACAGAAGGAGAGCACCACTCTTCCTGTTTTATCCTGAATGTGCAGGTATTTAAGAATTAAAACAGAAAAGAAATAAGAGACTGGATGAATAAATCAATACAGGCTCAAAGGTTGGGTTTGACTAGCGCATTCAGCAGAAAATCCTGCTCCAAACTTTAGTCTGCTCCCAAGCAGCTTTCGTCCTTCCTGGCACCATTTACTCCTGACTGCTGCCACTAAGTAGCAGCAACCAGATCAGATTTGTATTTATGTGGGAAAAGAATGAAGCCTTCTAAGTCTGTGTTAGCATAAAAATCCAGATTGTGCTAGGATCACTGGCTACAATCGGCCCCCTGGTCACCAGTAGACACCTCAGTCATTGTTTTAATCAGCAAGAATCAACAGGTGATGGTGCAGGATGTGGCGAAGGAGGAAGAGTGATTAGACAAAGATGAGGAGAAGCTTGGTAAAAGAATGAATTTGGCAAGTTGAAGTTACAGGTATTAATTTTGTTTCCATAGAAAAAGCAAAGTTTTTCTTAAAAATATTAAAGTCTTTTCTTTTTAAATCTGGTTTTATTTCCTCTAGGAAAAAATGGCAAAACGAGCAGTGAAACTGTCTAAATAGCCATTAAATATATGTTTTCTACTGAAATAGTTCTAAAAAGAACAAATAACAAGCATTTTCCATTTTTTTCCACATTTTTGAGTTGTAGTTGAAATGATCTAACGCTGTAGGCTAACCAGAGTTTTTTCCTGCATATCTCTGTGGTTTTTAAACCAGTATCTGCTTTTTGCCTTTCTTTATAACTTCGTTATATCAGCAGAGTGTCAGTATTTTACTTACACATATCTATTTACTTGCTTACCAACCTTGCTTTTCAGATTGGAAACTCTTCAGAGTAGGATTTTTTTTCTTCTAATACATACCTTGGTGGTCATCTTGACAATACAAGAATAATACATATTACAAAGATCATGAGTTGAACTCACCTGTATGCACCAACTGAAGTTTGATTAATTTTTAAATATTTTATTGATTCTAAAAAGATAAGTGTGTCATTTTAGGTATTATTTTGGAGTCACTTAAATTTGAATTATTCAGCAGATTAATACTACAGAAATAATACTTTAAGGAAAAGTAACCAAGAGTGACATGCAGTGATAGGAGTTTGACAACGTTCTGCAGAGAGGGAGGCTGGAAATTTTTGATTTTTCTGCTAGGTTACTTATTTTGGTTTTGTCAAGCAGCCTGACTTTATAGCGTTGGGGTTTACATTAAATGACAGTGCAAGCCCTATAAAGCCTGTAGGGTTACCTTCATGGGTGCACATATGGTACTGCCATGCTTTAAAGGATTTCGTACACAGACATATGATCCAAGAGCTCTTGCCAGAAACTCTGTCAAACTGCTCTTACCGTAACTATATGGAAACTAATTTAATCCACTGTGTGGTCAATAATTGTAAAAATTCAGGATTGCATAATTTACATAAAAATGTGCATGGTGGTAGATTTACCATCCTTTAACCATGTACATGGCTAGGTAATAATTTTAAACTGATAACGTGACACTGCAGCGATCATAGTTTGAGGTATTTCATTATCTAAGAAATTATCTGCAACTAATGTGGTGGAAAAATAAGCTCCTTCATTCTGAGCCAGATTTTTATCTTAGACTGGGGTAACCCTTAAAGAATTCTATTTAAAACAGCAGAGTTGCTCTGTTTAAACTGGCATTTTAAGAGTAGGATATTTTCTCATTGACATTAGAACAAATTTTGGCCTCCACTGCAGTGGCATCTTCCAAATAGATGTAAAACCTGCTAAAGTCTGATAAAATTCGTTTAGTAAGCATTGGTTATTCTTGGTTATTCTAGGGAGATCTTAATTAAAAAAACCATGGAGCTTAAAAATACAGAATGAGAAGAAAAAAACTGTAGAAGTTTTAGACCTGAGCTCTCAGATAGAAGGACAAAAAATTGAAATTTCTACACGTAATTTGAATTTTTAAAGGCAGCACTGTAGAATTTCTATGGTATCACTACCTCATCAGTGTTCAGCTAGTAAAAAAATTTTTTTTCAAGGAGAAATGCATATATACATTAACTTATTTTTAGTAATATATCTAGAGAAGGCTGTCTCTCCCATTCCAATGGACTGATTTTGTTTATGAAACTAAATATAAATTCTCCCAGAAGAAAAATCTCCTTCAGAGCTGCTCTGTAGTGACCTAATGCTCACTCCTTCTCTTTTCAGTCTTACTGATGCTCAAGTGAAACAGAAGTGCCTTGGGCCCATTTCTGCCTCCACTGACAACCCATGCTTCTCAGATTATCATGTAGCATAAAAAAAGCTGTCATGTAACATGGCATTTATTTAAATGATGTGATTTCTGTGTTCACCACTCTGAAACCGAGGTATAGGTAAGAAAGCTTGCAAGTTTTGACAGGTGTGTTTACCCCGCTAGGGCAATATGCTTAATGTATGAAAAATGTGAGGCAGAATACAGTTTTTGTCCTACGCAAAATCAAATTATAATGTGTTTTTCTCTCTCTTTTTTTGGTTTTGTTTTGGTTTTGGCCAATGCCCTTATAAGCTTTTGGGTAGGAATTGCTTTGACATGATTTATAGGCTGATACCTGTCAGAAGATTCTCCCATAGGACAGTGTTTTGGTGGCCTAGCTATGCAGTGGTTTAAAATACATCTGTAGAATACCATGAAGTGGAGAACAAGCATACATGCTTTCTGTTGGTGTGTTGGTCGGTGCAAACAGTAAGTGAATGCACACGCAATCTGATTTCTGAGCTGAAGGATGTTTCATTTTTGCACAGTCCCCATAGCCACACTGCAGAAAACTGAGGAGCGTGTGAGCCAAACGTGTGTTGGTGTAACCCAGAGACACCTTTGTGTTGTATTCCTTATACTGGACATTGACATTCCAGCTCTCATCATCTGTTTCTTGGCTGTCATACAAGTCTTGGCTACCTACTTACAGATAGAAATAGATTTGTTTGTATTTCCAATTCCCATAGCTCAAAAAATAATGGTGGAGGAGGTGTGGCTTTGTTTTTTACATGTGAGCATCAAATGAAATGTATGGTGGCCAAAGCAATACATGTAGGATTTACAGTGCAGGGAGAGATACTTATACTTGCTAATACCCAAGGCCAGATGTGTTTTTGTGTCACTCTGTGCTCACTGGTGTGGCTCAGCTCACTGTGGTAGAGCTTGTTCTCCATAGAGACTGGGATCATACAATGTATAGCCTTTGTTTATTGTAACCCACCTTTTCTGTCTTCAGGACTGATTTTAATCTGAGCTCTTCATGGTACCTCCAGACAGTCATTGTGTTGTATCAGTGAAACACCTGCAGAATGTTTTCGTGATTTAGGTGCCTGAGACATTATGCACTTTGCCTTTCCTGAGTCCTCAACCCTTGTGTGAGCCCGGACAGAAGCCACAGGAGAGGCTGGAGCTCTGAGCACTACCTTATGTCTGCAGCAGCCATGCCGAGCTAGAGCAGTGCATTTCCTGGCAGTTCAGTGGGCGCAGTTTCAGCTGCCTCTGAAATCAGTGCCTGGCGGGCAAATGGCAATACTCTTGTATGGTTGTAAGGCTTTTTCAACAGAGTTCATTGCCATTCTAAACCTTAAACATTGTGACACATGCCAGAAAAATTCAGCGGCTTGTTCTTTAGGGCAGTTTTTCCATATAAATATATATATATATATGCACATATATATGTTAAAAAAACGTTACATTAGCAACAGAAGCAGGACTAGTATTTTCTGTTGACCTCTTGCTTCTCCATCTTTTAAGCAAAGTGTTCTGTTTACTTGTGCTAAAAATTATTTCATCTAAGAAATAAAGTAGAGATTCAACTCTTGGCCCTGGCAGTGATGATGTAGAAAATAATGACATTTAAGTGTGTCCCATACCTTCAATAAAGTAAACAAAACACATTTGGCTTATAGAAGATGTCCATAGGGCATTGGTCGATGCTGTTACATTTCTTCAAACTGTTGTGACTATATACAGAGTTCTGAGTCCAGTCTTGTGCTGGTATAAATCAAGAGTTATTTCAAAGGAGTAGAATTGAATTAACAGGCTTGCAGAGAGAATCAGATGTAGGTTCAGAGATACACACTGTGTGCAAAAATAGTGTTTAATTTTACATCATTGCTAATAGTTGATATGAATGAGTGTACAGGTTGATTCAGATGAACCTTTTTTCCCCTATTAACTAATCCTATGAATCACGCTTCAGTGAGAGGCTACGAATATGACTTGTGAATAAAAATGCTCTTGACCAGATAATGGTACAATATGTATGTCTGAGGAGAGCTATAAAGGGAAGACAAGTCTCATTTACCTCTTAGGAAAATGGGGTCTGCACACTGACATTTCCCCTGTGGATATCTATGGGACTATGACTAGAGCCACAGGAGATTCAAAGTCTTTGGCATCATATTCTTTCTCTGTTCCTACTGAAAATGAGCTAGCTGTCTCTGAGGGACAGCATTTTGCATCCTGATCAACACTTTTGCTTAGCAAGCTGCAAAGAGAATTTGAGCTCCATTGCTAAAGAGACACATTAATTGGGGATTTTGTTATGGAAATCAATTAATATTTGTATTACTTTTATCATACAATAGACATATAAAAGCATTATAAATGGCAACTGCTCTATAACTTGTTTAGGGTCACTTGTTTATTATAGCAATAAAGGAGGAACAACTTCTACATTACTAGTTATAAAGATTTCTTGGGTACATGTTGAATTCATTAGAATACAGCATCGTTTGTTGTGTACTATTAAAATACTTGCTAGAAGGATCCCAAAGCATGCAGCTGACTTGAATCTTGCTTGTTTTGCTGGAACTCCATTGAATGGCACAAATAGATTGCTTCTTTTTCTGATAAGCCCTTTGTAGCTATAGCACCAGGCCCACAGTGCACAGACCTAGATGGTGGAGGGAGAAGGTGTTGGCATGCAAAACACTGCCAGCTTAACACGCACCCAGAGAGTGCCAGGAGGACCTGAGTGTCCGTCCAGAACTGCAGTCTGAAAGTCCCAGCCTGAAAATGCAGGAGCTCATTCTGTTTGCTTACAAGTGACAGGTTGCATCAGCTCTGCCAGGTTTGAAGTATGTCATCACTGCAAGTCAGAAGGATTCCTAGCTGGGGTTCAGTGCCCTGCCCCACGTTGCCTTGTAGCTTTGGACAGTGCTGTGTTGATAGGGTAGGGGAGCTGTAGTATCTCTTTGATGTTAACTATCAAGTGTGGGGTCACTGTGTGAAGGACAGCAACAGCATTATTTTACTGTAGAACAAAACAGGAGAAAGTGTTGCTGTACTAAGGATTTTTGAAGATGGATTGATGTGCTGAAGAAAATACAGAGACTTAGAGCATGTGGCCGTCTGGGTTTACCTTCTGGAGGCAGGTGACAGCTAAGAGTCATCCTAAGTGACATGGGCTAGTTTCAAATACTTTTCTCATTACTTCTTACCTTACAGCTGCCTAGAGACATTTATAGGATTTAAGTTCAGGTTTCTATGTTCTATTAAGTTCTTCCTGTCTTTTTTATTTTCCTCTTCTTTTTATCTCTTTTTTTTGGCCCCTGATCTAAAGAAAGTTAGAGAGGGTGGAGGTGGGGAGGAGATGGGACAGAATTCTGTTTCACAGTTGTTCCTTTATTTTACAAGCTAAAGCTCACAAAAGAAATGTGAATGTGACTCCATCTTGTAAGCATCTGTGTACTACCACTACCAGCCCATGGATCAAAAGATTATCTGAGGAAATAGCTAGACTTATTTTGTGTATATTTTAGGTCTACCTTCTTCCTTTCATTTTATTTTAAAACAAAATTAAGGATGCTCCAACATGTTGCCCATAAGAGTTCTGTTACAGGTAATTAAATGTAAGTTTACACATTTAATCTACTTTTAAGAGCAAGAGAGACTGGTAAATGACCCAGTTAAGGAAAGTACTCAGCCTAATTGGATGTAATGATTGCTTGCTGGTGTTTATTACTGTACTAAGAGTAGACATGTAGTCTGTGATTCTAATTTGGTTTAGAGACAGACCTGAAGCATTTGCACCTATCATTGGAGTTCGATTGTTTCTGCAAACTTTGTGAAATAGGCTTGTATTCATTTGGGAGCTTAAGAGCGATAGAATGGAAGGAGCACTGCGTTTTTTCAGTTATTATTGCTCTCCAGTTACTATCTCTCCAGACTGGTTTACCTACAATAATATGTTAAGCTGGATATGCTAGCATGTGTTTTTGCCTAGGAAAATAAATAGAGATTTCACCTCTTTAGATATGTAATGTGAGAGATTAACAATAACTAAATTTACCAATGAGCTGATTCCTTCTGACTTATCTGTGAACATGTTATTTGGCCCATGAAATCACCACATTAATGTCTGGGTTTGATTATTTCTGTACCATTTTGAAAGAGCTAAGTTCCTGACAAGTGTAAGGCCACCAAAAGTTGAATCAAAGTCCCAAAATTTTAGATTTCGTTAATGCTTGCTTTCTAAAATTTCCCTAATTATAGCCACCTTGTTGCAATTTGCACTCACAATTCTGGGCTTCTGGGAAATGAGACCCAAGTGGAATATGTTGTATCATAGAAGATATTTGGTGCGTAAAAATAGAACACTGGATTTTATGCCCAGAGAAGTGGCACTTGGACTTCAAAACACTTATGTAGTTATTCTTTATTTCATAAGCTCTCAGAATGATGAATTAAATCAGAACTGACTTTGAAAAGCAAGGCCACTGACGACCAGTGCACTTAGCCGTGGCGTCTCAATGTTCTCTATGATGGATTTGGGAGTTTTATAACATAATGGATCAAAAAGGAAGTTAAAACAATATTAAATTCACAAGAACAAGGATACTCAGAATGGAGACTTCTACTTAATCATAATTCATCTTGTTGTGTTCAGTTGCTACAAAACACAGATCACTAAGAGAAATTAGCTCTTTTGGTGCTATTACACAGACATAGCAAAGTAATTTAATGACAGCTTTAATTCTAACTTACTTCATTTATTGTGACAGAAAGGGGAAAAAAAATCCCAAACTCCGGTATTCTTTTGTTGATCTTTCAGTATATATTATTGTCAGCTGTAGTTTAGTTGACTCTGCTATGCTAGAAGAAGTTCTCCTAAGGTTAAACAAAGATAATTTGCCTATTGGATGTGTGCAAATAATAATACTTTGTAATTTAGTATGTGCTCCAAAGTCATGCTGGCTCCTTCTTAAACTTCAGTACTTCAAAATATGACACTATTGCTCCCCTCAAAAATGTATGGAAAGTTACAGAAAGGAAATGCATTATCTAGGTAGACATGGAAAACTGTGACCAGAAAAAAAAAATTCAAAAAATTGTTCACCAGACAACTTTCCTGATGTATTTGGGGTTTTAGACTAAATCAGTTACTTACAATTATACCTACAACAGAAAGAATAGAATAAGAGCTCCTAGTGCAATACTTACCTGCGTGTACTAGAGGGAGCTGAGGGAGGGAATCAAGACAGAGGAGGAAAAGACGGGAGAAAGATGATGGTGAGAACTTTCATTTGTACTAGTTTGCTTGAATAGAATCTTATTTGATGCCACACCCCGTGTACGGCTTTCGAAATACAATGTGCATTATTCACTCTCTGTGCCCAAACACAGACATTTGTATGCGGATGCAGTTGTCTGCTGTGCATTTAACGTGGAACATCTGTGTGTGCCCATGCACTCTTGGGAAGGAGCAGGTTAGTTTATTACCATGCATCTTCAACAGACTTATCACATTGTGCATTGTTTTAGTATTATCTACAGCAAATCATTATACCTTCTTGTGAAATGGATGAATACACTCTGCTTGTCTGGCAAAGTTTAATATAAGACTTCTCTTTCTTGATTTCCAATTCAAATGAATCCTGTTAAAATTACTAAAAAACATTGCTCTTGAAGACTATCTTAAGAGCACAACACAGCATTGAAGCACGTTTCTAAATAGCTTTCTTAACAGGGTAGAGAGTAGGATGCACTGAGAACTGACTGAAACCTGTTCTTTAATTGGAATATTCATCTTATGTTTTTCATTACCCTTTTTCCTTTGCCTCTCATGGATGGTTGTTGCTAATGCTCCCCTCCCCTCCTGGTGGGCCAGCCAACAGTTCCCTCTGGAGGCAGCATCATTATATCTGCCTGGTTCACTTAGTAGCAGATGGTGAAGAGCAGTAGAGCTGATACACTGCATTTCACAGAAATCAGGATCCTTCTGGTACCTCTGCAGCATACACAGACTTGCCTGATTTGAGACTGTGAATTCTTTATATGCCTCCCAAACTAGGTTTCCTTGTTTGCTACTGTGTATGTCAGTGTAAGAGTGGTTTTTATGATCTGCTCTGTTGATGGACAGTGAAGAAACTACTCCTCTCCAGGTTTCAGCTACTGGAAACTCTGTTTTACATTTTATTTCTATTTTTACCAAAAATTAAAAGAAAACAGCTCTGATGGTTTTTCTTTTCACTGGTTGACAGGCTTTTCTTCCCCCTCCCCTTTTTGTAATTCCTGCTGTCTGCCAAAGGACAATCTGTTTGCTCTGAGACAGTTTAATGCATACTGACTACCAGAGGCAGAACTTTCATTGGCTCTGTTACAGGGGTAATTTACACTTTAACAAGGTATTGTGACAAGGTGGTAATTATATTTTTATCACGTCATTATGACATTACCACCTGGAAAGCCATGGCTGATTAATTAGTGGCATATATTAAATTTATAACCCTAGAACTCTAAAGTTATCATACCTAAGTGGTGTAATTATGCTGAACTATGGTGTGGCAGTGAATTGGAAGTGAAGATGCTGAGTATCCACCTATTGCAATACATTTAATGAGTGCCAGTAGAGGGCAGGGAGCTGAAGGAAATAGTTGGGGTTTTTAAAATAAATACTAAGGAAGAGGGTGGAATCACTGAAATGCTGAAACCAAATCTAGTCAGATGGCAAGTTGCAAGGCTTCTTACATATATGGATTTTTAACAGTATAATTTGAAAGCACTTTGATTTACACTTGGTTTTGCATTTTATTTCACAGCTTTACTTTAGTTAATTCACATGTATTTTGGTTTTAACAATACAGGAGTTTCTGTTGGTCTTTTGGAGGCTTGTACTGGCCATTCTGGAGGCTATCTCACCTTCCTGTAGAAAGCACTGGTTTTGGCAGGATGGATTTTTCTCAGTCTTGTCCATATGCCCAGGTGTTTCATGTTGTTCCTTCTGATTTTTTTTTTTTTTTTACTCTTTTGCTTGGTCTTTTTCTCTTGTTCTTAGTATTAGCAGGTAGAGAAAATAAATTAAGCTGGAAGTGAATAATGAAAATGGCCACAACTTATAGCTTGTTTGAATGTTTTCCCATATCCCTATGCAGCAAATACAGACAGAATTATAAACCCGATCTATTTTTACCCAAATTATTATGCTAAAGGTCATAGTTTCAGATTGTTTTGATTTTCACAATTTGTTGTGCGTTTCAAAGTCATATTCCCAAGTAACTCATGTTTTATTCTTTCCTTTCTCTACAGAAAATGAAGTGACTACTTTCCCTGTGTTGGTGAGTGATCAGAGTGAAATTGTGGATACCAATGGAGCTGGAGATGCATTTGTTGGAGGTATTTCTTACTTCTTTCTGTTGTTTGGGGATTATCCTATTATTCTCTCTATATAAAATCTACTGTTTTTTCATTCAGTTGTCCTTCAGAATGAACTTCATTCTTTTACAGCTTTTCTCTGCATCCTGAAGTTATATGATTTAATTAAGTTCTGATTTCCAAAGGGAAAGTGTGTTCTATTACTTCAAAAATAATATGCCATTATGCTGTACTCTGGTCGTTTTCATGAGATTAATTGTATCTGTCAGACTGTTGCATAAACAAGCTGCATCAAGTACTATATAGTGTACAGAAATCCCTCCTGGCTTAAATGTTAACACATTGTTGTTCTTTAAAACAGGTTGTAGTGAATATTAAACAGTATGTTAATAAGTGAGCATAATGTCTCTGATCATGTAGATTTTGGTAGAACATCTGCTTCCAATACAATTATTTGGACATCAGAAAAGAACGCAAAGGGTTAATTTGTTAAAACAAACCCCGAAAATATCTGGCATTGCTTAATATCCATTTGCAAACTTACTATTTTTTTTGGCGCAAGCTCTAAGGAAAAAAGAGGATGTTATGTCTATGCCTGTTTTAAAAAATTATTCACTATAAGCCAAAACTCAGCCTAATCCAAGATTTCTGTCATTCATTGTAACCTTCATCCATGTAGTTCTGTGATGCACTATTGCATCCTGAAGGCTCTCATATCCAGTATGTAGTAGCTGTAAGGAGCTCCATTAGTCACTAATTTACTGGAAATATTACAAAAGAGACTTTATAAATAGAATTGCAGGGCTCGGTCTTGTAGCTGTGAAGGGGATAACAAGCAGTGTGTTACCAAATTAAAGCTTCAGAATTGTGTCCCACTTCAAGAAAATATTCAGCATAAGCTTGATCTTAAGCATGTGAGTAATTCCATCCTTACTTAATACAGCATTTAAACCAATGATAAATTTTCAGACTTAAATCTGTCTGTGAATAGGAATGTTTTTACACATTACTTCAGTGCTTTCATGAATCAAAAAGGACAGAAATAGAGGGAAACACATTAGGTCATATTATTCATACACCTTTTAGGGCATGCTTGTCACTCTCTATTGTTCCTAAATCACAAACAAGACTAAATTTGAACTAGTAGATAACAGTGACTATAACATAAATAAGATCATCTTCAAGTGCTTGTCCTTGTATACATTTGCTCTGTGTATCAGCTGTGCCAGTAAGCTGCTGCTCTTGTGAGTGGGGGGAAAAAAGAGAGAAAAGGTCTTGCCTGTTGTGTTTTCCTGTGTCTGCCATGTTTATCTCAGGTTGTATTTATTTTCAGTTCTTCAATTTCAGGCCTCTTGAAATCAGGACTTTTTTTAAAATAATCCTAATTTTGTTCTTTCCTATGTTAGCTGCAGGAAGGCTATTGCAACTAAATAGTCAGGGCTTTAAGAACAGTTTTATAACATAATAGATCAAATAAAAAAACAGATATCTCAAAAGCTTTCCTCTTTAAGTTGCATCCTTTTTTCTGCTACTGCCATAGCTGCTGCTTTTCTGTAGAAGGACTAAAACATTGACTTTTTTCAGAATGTCCTGAATGGAAAGACTGGTATAAACCATATCAGTCTCTATTCCAAACTACTGCCTTGCACCAGCAGTGTAAGGAGTTGAGGCACATCCTGTCAGACTGGTCTTGGATCAGTTGTGAAATTCCTTTCTTGAAGGGGAGAAATGACATGGACTATGCTCAGCTGTGGAAGGGAGGGATGAAGGGACATATTCTAAAAGATTACATCTGCTTTATCATTCTAAGTGTTAAGATACAACAAGCTGCTGTATATTTGGGATAATCTTAACAAAAGTCCTCTATGACTGTTTATGGATGTAGATTACCCTCAGTTGCCCCACAAGTAGCACTGAGGCATCAGATGCTTTTTCATTTGGACACAAGTGCAATGCAGTCCAGTGCATTGGACAGTTTTCCCTCATTATCAGGGAAAGGACCACAGCTGGTTTTCCCTCTGAAATGAGAGTCAGCTCAGCTATGGCAAATCTGTCTGAGCTGTCCTTGCAGTTAGACACTCATCTGAGCGTCGGTGTGTGAGCTCAGCCTATTGTTGCACCATGCTTCTCTTTCCTGTGACTCAAAGCAACACGAGCTTGAGAATATCCGTAGTTCTTCCATTAGCTTCTGGGAGATCTCAGTTCTCCTCTGTCACTCCATAAATAATAAATTGATCATTTATTCTCCTCAGAGAATAAATTTTCCTGAGTTTAGTCCAGGCGGGAGAATTGGGACTCATAACAGTCTAGATACACAGCTGATTCTAGTCTTAAGTGTCCTGTGGTCTCCTTCTTCAAGGAATCATTTAATTTTCCTCCCCATATGTAGGAAACAGGATACTGGACTGGATAGGCTTTGATTTGGTCTGTGTTTAATTTGGGGGAAATGTCTGTATTTTATCTGTATCGCACTTTTCATTTGTTTTCAAAGTGTGTTATTTGCAACAGGAGAAGTTCTTTATTGTCTCCTTAGCAGCAAGCCCTGTGCAGTAGTGTAGGTAATACTGCTCAACATACGTATCTTCTAGCATTGGGTCTAGCACTGAGCCAGCTGCAGTGTTACTGGCCTGACAGAATTTTTACAACAGGAAGGTTATATTCTCTTCAGTGCTTTTCTGCTTCTTTCTTTGATTGAGGTTTTTATCAGTTGTTACTACCTAGGCAACAGTACATGTAATGTTTCGATTTTAGTATCCTTGTAGTAAAATGTTTCAAAATTAATCCCTTAACTAAAAAATTCACTCAGTGTTATAAGATCTTCTCCCGGAAACCTAGTTCCTTTATTCAAACAGCAGAGAACAAGACTCCCATGGCAAAGTTTCCCATACTTCTCTGGAACCAGTATATTAGCATGACTGAACAGTGGTTTTGCTGGAGCAGGTGTCTTGGCTGTCAGAGGAACATGGGATGTAATGAGAACTAACCCCATCAAACAAGATTTATTTTGTATTAAGAGATCAGGTTTGTTAGACTCTATCATATTTTGAAAGGTCTTTCACAGAGGCACTCTCTTCCAGAGGTATAACTCACAGATTGTAAAGAAATTCCTTCTCAATAATTATGCCAACTTGGCAAATGACCCCTCGTATGTTTCTCCATGTAAAAGTTGAAAAAAAGAAAACTGTTGGGGTTTTTTTGCTAGAACCAGTCCAACTGCTGAAGCTCTTGAGACTTTAAAGTCAAGAAAAAGTTTAAAGACACAAAGTTTCTGGGCACTTGTAACTCTGTGAGTTGATTCATGAGTTCAGCATTTCTGAACATGAAGCCGCCGGCCTCCGAGGAGAACTAGATCACCCCAACAGCTAGGAGCAAGAAATAAACTGCATTCTTCAGTTGAAATGTAGTTTTATTAAGTTGGCACCAGGAATATCTCTGAATTTCTTGCCTCTTACTGCAGGCATCAAGTCATCTGCCACTCAGGCTGGTGCAGTGCATGAATAATAAACTGGGTTTTAAAATTGCTGCATGTATCTGTGCTAAAAACACTTCTCTAAACAACACTAACACAGTTCTGCTTTTATTGCTTACCAGCAACACTGCTGCCTTTTACAAGTTTAAGCAATAATGGTTTACTTTGTAGCATCTCAGCACCTCTTGTGGTTTTCAGGAGTACCACAGACTTTTGGTTATGAATCCCTGAAATACCCATAAACTAAAGTTGCAATTCCACCTCCAGATTCTTATGACATTGACAAATCACTTGAGCTTTGCTGACATGGCTTATGTCACAAGAGTCCTCTTAATGAAATTACAGCCTTAGTCTGTAGAGTTTGGGGTGCATTCTGTTGCTCATTAAATTAACATTTATTTATTACTAGTCAGCACCAGTTTGAACCATTGCAATAAAGATAATCAAAGCACACTTAATGGTAATAAATAGATGGAAATATGAACAGTTTTACCACTGTATGCTTTCCTTTATGCCATCCTGCTCTCTTTAGCCAGAGTAGGTCTGCCTTCTGCTTGAACTCGCCTTTGTCACTACCACTGTAACTAATGAAAACAATAAGCATCTGTTCTGATAGTTGCTGCCATTGTTCCCTGCAAAATCTCTCCCCTAGAATCTATCTAGTCACTGGAACTGGGTACAGAGTTCAGAACAAATGAATAGAAGAAGGTGTAAAATCAATGTTTCTTCAGGTTCCATCAATATAAATATATTGACTTAATAATCTGCTATGATTTAGTCATATACTGCATGAAAAGTACAAGAGTATGAAATGGAACCACAGATCATTTTCAAGTAGCGTGATGAAGCAGTGACAGAATGATCGCAGCAAGTGTGTATTACTGATCACCATGCTATAAAAATGTTATACCATTCTCAAGGAAAAGAAATCCCAAGGCAGAAGGAGCTCTTCATTAAGCATTGTACAGTGCCAGATAGGAGCTGATAGGAATTTGCTTCTGACAGTATCAAAGGGGAGGTCAATGGCTCAAACCACCTGTCAATTTAAAAATGGCATTGGCAGCTTTAATGTGCTGAGGAATCTCATAAAGCTGCTAGCTAGAGTTTGAAAACTACAGTCACAATTTTTTGGTGCACGTACTAACAGCATAAGCAGTTCTCTCTCTTTCTCTTTCTTATGAAGCCCAGCATGAGCGTTATGAGATGGCCAACTCCTGTCTCAGCTATCAAACAACTACTCTGATAGAGACAGGGAGAGCAGCAAAAGAGGAGTTGTCCTCTTTTATGTGTCCTTGTGTGAGTGGTTCTCATGGCATCCTTATCTCCTCTTTAGGGACCACAGGGCTTAGTGAAGATACTTCCCTCTTTCTGATTCTGTTTGAGCCAAACTGTCTCAGTAAAGCCATTTCCTGATCTTTAATAGGTTAATTCCAAACATTATTTTTCCATCTTAATCTAAATGTCTCTACTAATTACATAAAGACTTTGGACTTGTAGGACTTTGCCTAAAGGTTCTCGCACTGTTCAAATTTTAGCCTCTATTTATGAGGTAATGCAAATTATTTTCAAAAGAGTGACATCCAGCTTTGATTTCAGAATTAAGTAATATTTGGTATACTTCTACATTATCAGAATGTTGAAATACTATCTTTAGTGTGAAACATGCTTTGAATATATTGTACATGTAGATATACATATATGTATATTTATAAAACCATAGTACAAGCGATAGAAATACAGGTTTACAAAGAACACATAGTACACAGAATAACTGGTCATCATTACTCCTCTACTACTTAAAGTTTGATTCAGAAACCTCTTTGAAAAAACGTCTGGTTCTATTTTCTGTACACAGTAGGGTGGCTTTGGGATATCTTGGCTGAAGCTGGTGGATTTAAACAAGTACAACATAGATAAAAATGGAAACATAATTGAAACCAGTATAATAATTCTTATGCTGTTGTTCTCACAATCCATCATTTATGGAAGGAATCCAGTGATTTTTAAAATAAAAAATCATCTTGATGGGATTTGACATCATCTGAGTTGACCCTGCCTTAAGCTAGGGGCAGGAGCAAGTGACCTCCAGAGGTCCCTTCGCACCTAAATTGTGTTATGGTCCTGTGAATTTTAATCCTATAGGTATTAAGTTCCCAGGTGCCAGTTCCTGCTCCTCTGGAAATCCGGATTCAGTCATCTTCAGAGGGCAATGTTGGTGGCTCCAGAGCAGGAGCTGACTGAATTAAAAAATGAAGCTCATAGAGTGGAAATTCCATCTTCTTGCAATAAATCTGTTCTAGGGCAAAGAGGGACTGCACTCATGACTTTGTCTAATAAGTCCCTTATGTATTTCTTGTGAAAGAATTGTGGAGATAGAGGCATGTGCACATGTGAGAAATGAAATAAGCTCTTATGAGTAGTTCCTATGTGGCTATTCCAGCAGTGCTAAACATGCAGAAAGATCTGATAATGCCTTCAGCAGAGACAGATTTGAGTGTTTTTTCAGAACACTAAATTATGAGTAAGCTTGTGATTATATTAAAAAGAAAGTTACTTAATGAATTTCTAGGGCTTTTGAAGATTGGGGAAGAATTTGTTTACACTAAAAAAAATATTTATCTTATTAGTTGTATTTTCCTCTCTGTACAAATCTGTGCCCTGAGGGCTGCTCTCCCTCCAGAATTCACCACCCCTAGAACATTCTAGATGTGTTGAAATAGGAATTCCAGGAGCTAGGAACAGTTCTTTACTGAGCAGCAGGAGCATGGTATCAGAAGCTACTTCATCCACTTATAGTGGTCCTCTAATTTTTATAAGGTTTTTGTATTTGTTTAAGATACCTTAGGAAATTGTCATCATTTTTTAATCACATTTGATAGAGAGAAGTGCAGTGGAGAAAATATCACTGCTGTGAAGTACTCCCTTCTGATAACACCAGAGCTCTGAGATGCAGTTTTACTTGCCAGCTGGGAGCGAGGGATATTTTTTTGGTGTTATCAATTAAATATGTATGTGCATGTAACATGTAATGGCTGATTTTTGCTACAAAATTTATCTTCACCAGCAAAGAGAGAGGGGATACTACTTTGAATTGTTCTGTCTTTTCTTTGAAGTAGAGATAACTGTTATAACAGAAAGCAGCACTCTCTTAGTTTTCGTTTGTACGACATGGGTGGCTAATTGCCTCTGAGCAATCCTGTTGTTACTGAGATCATGGCGGATGAGATAGGAAGCTTTGAAATAAAAATACCTACTTAGTGTCATCAGCACTTTGACTGACAGCCCATTTTGCCCGTCTTTACTACTCCTGGTTTATAAACAGCATACATGAGTATAATAGCTGAGCTGCAGAGAGGGCATCAATCTTTGCTTGCTAGGGGATGACTTGTCAACATGTCCGTGACTTACCACTCCTGTTTTCTGATGGCACTCGGAACTCTCTCATAAACATCACACATAAACCCAGGCTATTAGATCACCGTGTTATCTCTGTAACTGACCTTCCACAAACTAGAAAATGACCAGATTATGTGTTTCTGGTTGATTTTTGCTCAGTCTCAGCTAGAGGCACATCATTATTCTGTTCAATAGCGTAGCCAGTGACAAATAATTTGAACACTAGTATTGGCTCATTTTTGAAATTTGCCACAGTTTGAATTGCAGCTACTTAAAACCATAAAAACAGATAGCACTCAGAAAAAAACATGGAATATTTCTATTTGCTTTTTAATTCCCTACTTCTTTTTTTAGCAATTTCCATTCAAAATTATTTCCTTGGAAAGAATACCCCCTTCTGTGCTGACATTATACTTAAACCTGGTTGCATGTGCTGTCCAAGTATAATTGTGATTATACTGTTTTCATTGTTTTGTTTTAATTGCTACCCTTCTCTTAGTCTTTAACTGTTCCTCCTAATTTCATGACATATGTATTTTTATCATGATATAGTAACATAAATATAGTAATTCACATTTTCACCTGCTCTGTTTAAAGGCAATCCAGAAGAAGACGTAGTAGAATAAAAGTAAGGCCAAACATGAGTATACTTGCTGTCATTTCTTAAATAACATGTAGAAGCGAAGGATCCACTTAAAAGGATCAGTGGACGGAATTAAAAAACCCTCAGAAGTTTCTAATTAGACTGAAGCAGGACCTGATTTCTTTAGCCTCTGCATCTCTCCTCCTGTCAGTGGCACCGTCAGTGTTAAGGGAGCCTCAGTACACTGCAAGAGGATTAATATTTTGCAAAATTAGGTTTTAAAAGGCCTAATTTACCTCACCATAAATTCAGTGACATTCTGGACAGGTTTCGTGAAAAATAAACATCAGATAGGTTGTATACATATTAAAAAAACAAACCTAGTGTGTTAAAAATAGATTTTCAAAACCAATTATAAAGTTCCAATTTTTGCTGTAATAGCTATGGGACAATTACAAATTGACTTAACGCCTCAAAGCAAATCATCACCGTTTAAAATACTTTGTCATGCCTACTATCCCTACCCTCATAACATTTCATTTTACGTTAATGTGTCATGTGTTAGAAAATCATGTAATGGTAAAGAAAATGTTCATGTGGAAGGTTAGAAATTACTTTAATGAGTTAGTATTACCTTGCTTGCGGACTGTTGGCAATATTTTTGTGTTATTTTAATGTATTCTGAGTAGAGACAGAGGCACTCGTCACATTGGATCATCAAGAACATTCCCCTGGGAATCAGGGCAGGATATAGTCCCCTAAGAAATGATGTGTCAGATTAAGCTGGTTCTATATTCGCAGGAGATAAAACACCACACAATGAAATATAAAAATATCCTGAAATATATTGTGTATTTAACATCTAACATGCCTCGGTGGGTGCTGAGGACTTGGACACAATGACCATAAGGACACTTCTCAGGCCGTGGTGTTCACAAGCTGAGTCCTCACTCACTCACAGCTGCTCTGTTATATAACAGGATGGTAAAGTCTCCCAGAATTTGTTCACTTCCCCCACACTGCAATGGGCTCACACTTAAAGTGGGAAGATGGCAAGATTGCAATAAAAAGGAATTAAAAGAAAAAAAGTGGTCCCAGTTAAAAGCAGTGGTAGCAGCAGTGTTTGTAGGTTGATCTGACACTGATCTCCAATTCAGTGGAAAGGGATGTTACTGTTGTGGGTGATCAGTAAATTTTTTCTCTCAGTCCAGAACTGTAACAGATATTTAAAGAGGCAAAAGATATTAAGAGTCACTGTATTAAAATAGGAACATTATTAATATAATGCTAGGGTAGGCTATTTCAGCCCACAAAAGTCAAGAAATTCATAGGCTGCCTGGCTCCTGTATTCCCACTGCACTGGGTGTTGCTTTTTGGTTCTCTTTACATGCTGCTGGCTTGGCTGTGTGGAAGCACACTTGCAAATAAAACTCTCCTGAGAGATGGCTGTTCTGCAAATGCAACTTCAAATCTCCTAACTTTTGTGCATATGAACCTTGGCTATGAAGTTACATTCAGGCAGCCTCTTTTGCACTTGAATATGTGTTAAAAACTGAGTGAAGGATAGTACATATTATTCCAATTTGTTATCCTTAGAATTTCATTATATCTGTAGTAAATTAGTGCACTTCTCTTCCTCTTATTCCAAGCAGTAGATGTACTAATCTGGACTGTTTAGCATCAATACAACAGGTCTGGTTTGAGGCTCAGGAATTTTCCACAGTTGCTGTTAAAAGAAATATTATTTCACTCTACTGTCTCAAAAATTACTAAGAAGAATTTTAGATTTTGAAGAACACTTCTAGGAAATGCTTTTAGGAAAAACAAAGAGAAATATCAGCCTGGAAAGTATTTTTTTCAAACAGAGAAGATACTTCCAGTGAAAATACCTGTTTCTGGTTTGGCCCATGCAGTGCCTTGAATACTCTTTGTGAGCTTGGGTCGGGTTTTTTTAATCAAATGTTTCCCCTGGAGGCTGCTGGAGACAAGCCTAAGGCAACCAGATTCTGATCCTAAAAGAAATTTCCCAAAGCTCATCATGTGGATTTAAAAATGAAAAATAAGACCAAACCATGAGAAGTTATAACTTTGTTATCATTTTCCTCTATCACATCTTTCTTGGACCATATTATAGACTGAAATGGTTCTTTTCTTGGACAATAAGATGCGCTGGGGAATTTAATAGAAGTGATATGCAACAGGTTATCAATAGAGTCCACTGAGAATGATTAATGTGAAAGGGTGTCAGAGTATAAAATACTTCTTATGTTTATAATAAAATATAACAAAGCTCCAGCTTTGACCTATTCCCCCTCAGAAGGTGGACAGTATGCAGTCAAGGCACAGGGCAGCGATAGGAAAACTCACATCAATCTAAGTAGACTTCACCTCAGGGTCTGTTTTCTCAGTCCATGGCACAGCCGTCAGGAGCAAACCACTAGAGAGCTGCATACACCATTCCTCCTTGAATGAAAGCATCAAAGAACTAAGACTGCTTTTCCTTAGAAGGAGTCTCTGGTGGGCCTGAGCACCTATACAGGCCCAGGGGACTATGATGACACCTTGTTCTCTGGTCTTCAGTGAGCTGGCCCAGTAGAGCCAAATAGTGGCAGTCATGTGGAGTGCAATGAAATTAGTCAGCCTTGAGTAACTGATTCCTAATGGAATAACAGGGATGTAATGAAGTATTATTTCTTTTTTTTTTTTTTTATTGTCACGTTTCTGCAGAAATCTTTCATTAACATTTTCCACATGTAATGGTTTAAAGCGTTAGAGGCTGTGTTCTTTTTTTTTGCTTTGTGTATTCAACACCTCCTCTCCATTCCAGGAAAAGGCTGCTAAACTGAAAACACTTCTTTCACTTATTCACAGTTGTCTAGTAAATGCAAAGTTGTATTATTTGCATGTGTCCATAAATGACTGTATAACCTCAGACTGAGGAAGATGTACATCCATGTGAGTGATCCTTACAAAAATTCAATGCATTCAAAATGGTCCATAAATAAGAAGAAAACAAGAGGGCTAGGCATTGCAATACCAATATCACTGCTTTTCTTAAGACATGCTTGGTTTAGTATTCATGCTGGTGATTATAAAATAAGAAGTTTCTTGTACACAGGCAGCAAAACGCTTTTAGCATGTGACCATTTTATAAATAAAGTAAATATAGACTTCTGAAACATTTTATTCGTGATCTCATGGTTTTGTCATTCTCTGGAAGTAAAAATATTGACATTTACCAGGCTGTTTGTTCCAGCTTTCTGGTCTCCTGCAGTTTATTTATATAACAACCTTATCGATGAGCCTCTTACTCAGCTCTCTAGGTTTAACTGAGTTGAGTCAATTTGCTACCACAGCTTCAAGTCGCTGTTACAGAACAAGCAAGACATCCTAATAAAGCTGTAAACGTGTTTACTCAAACATGGTATTGATTTTACTTGGAGAGGGAGAAGCTAGTGCTTAGCATGGTGTCAGGGAGGATGAATTTAACTGCAGTTTTTCATTGTCATCTGTCATGGTTGTGAAACACTAAGTGAAGCCACAAGAGGATAATTAGAATTGTCAGAAATTTAGCCCCTAAAATCAGTTAACCACTTGAGATTTTTGTAGTTTAATTAGTTTTTATTAAAACTTTCCTCCAGTGGTATAGTCAGGAAGGATTTTCTAATGTTCTTTTCAGTGAGAGATTTCAAGGTTACCACTTGTTAGATATACATCTTAAATGACCGTTTTTATGGAAGAGTTGGTAACCTTTTTTCTCTCAATTGTAATTAGCCTGGCACTACAGTTCTGTATAAGCACAGAGCCATTTCGTTTTAAAAGAGAGAAAAAGACACGTGTTTCTATGCATATACTTTTTAATAACATATATACGCATGTACGGAATCATTCTTACAGCAAATTTTGAGAAGGTGCTAAAGTGTGTGAAGGTTGAAAGAAATATAGAGTGTTTGAAGATGCTTACATTTAATTTGTCTTATATACTGTAAGTCTGATGTGTCAGACCACAGTGCCAAAAGACATGAAAACAGAAGCCAAATCCCAGCCTTAATCAAAAACGTTTCCATTTAGAATAGCCAACATTTGGTTTGATAGCAATGGGCAGGGCCTCTGGCTTACCACAGTTCTTGGCTGTAATATCCACCATCTGCCACAAAATTAAAAAAGGAGAAACCTCAGCGCGTTGACGTACAGTCGTTCAGTGACTATATTGCAGAATCAACTGATGCCAACATCTTTTACAAAATCTAGGGTGGCTGGTTGGCTCTTGGCAGCAGCATTGCCAACCACCTGATTACAACTGACCAGGCTTGTGCTACAACATTAACCCACTCCAACAGTGCTAAAAGACGTCAAAAAAAGCCCCAATCATATCAGCTTTACAAGGCTTTACATTGACTGGGTAATGTTTCTTGAAAACTGCATCTTCCCACACTCCTGGCCTGGAAATCTAGTGGGATCACATAAAAATAGATGAGCATTCCAGCAACTGTGATAAATTCTGTATATGAACAAGAGTGTGAAAAGGTGCTTGCAACTGTCCCCTTGGTAGAATAACACCATTTTAAAAGGTGCAGTTCAAAAATTAGGCTGTAGAAATTTAGAAAACAAAAAAGAGGAGGCAGCTCAGCTGGTCAGGATCCTTTCTGTGGCTGGGACAATTCTGATGGTGAGTGGCCTGGTTAGCATAGATTATATGTTTGAGGGTTCATCTGGAAGCAGAATTGTCTGGGAACATCACATAGCAGAAAGGTTTTGAGGGGCTCTGACTCAGGGTCAGCTTGTAGTTGTTTATAATTGATGCATTTGATAATTGGATTTTTTTCAGCTTTTCTCTCTTGCATTGAAAAAAAGAAATTAATTTTGCCATGGGCATTTTATAAAGGTTGGAAGTGTGAAAGAAACTGCAGAAAGACGAGTAGTGGGGGAGCTGGGTGTCAGAGGCTATAAATGAATTTTCAGCCAGCATTAGTAATTAACAGTCATTAAAATTAATTGTCAAGTGTACAATTTGAAATGAAACATTTGGCTTCAATATGAGCTGTTTTTAAGTGTTGTTAAACCATTGCTGAAGCAGACCAGAACTGTTTTAAATCTCCACTATCGGACTCCCACATTCCTGCCCAACTGCACTAGTGGTAAGTGTTCATTCAGAATTACCACTAATAATCTGGAAATAAAACTTCCGTGGAAATCACTGATTTCAGTGAAATTGCCTCTGAAATATCTATTTAGCTAAAAAATCAACTTGGTTCTCCTTTAATGATTTTTAAGTGCTACTCAACTCTTAGCAGCCACAAAGTGAGCACAACACCTTTCATGTCAGTCAGTGAACTGTCTCACTGTGTCTTTTCATACTTGTACTGACATCCCCAAAGAGATTTGAGCTGGTCTCAGTGAGGACCTTGGTTTGGGTCTGGATGTGAGGCTCAAGCACCACTTCTGGCACCTGGCTTACAGGACTTTCCACTTGGTGGGGAGCACAAAAAGGAAGAAAGCAACTTCACTTTTCCGTCCCTCATTCTGTTTGCAGACCTAACAGTTGCAAACATTGTCTTTGAGAATATGTGGTAAGGAAGCTGGAGATAATAAAGATTAACTCTCAGTTATTTCCAGCACACTTTTCAGAACAGAGTGATTCCAGAGTCCCTTTTCTCTGCTGAGCAGGAAAGAAATAATTAAGGGCCAAAAATAGCTATTGGTGTGTTATAATCACTTCTATCATCTGAGAATGCAAATACATTTTGTACCACTCTAAGGTTTAAAGCAACTTTTGACACAAAGTTGTCTTTCTTCTAGGAAGATAAGTGGGATGAATTGGACCCAGTTCCAAATAAGTTCTCACCGTTAGTAGGTGCAAGGTGATTACTTGGCTATCCGTGCCTGTGAAGGACAAAGGGCATCCCAGTCTACTCTGAAAGCTTACCAGGATGGCTCATTACATCAAAGTGGATTGCTAGACATCCTGCAACTGCCTTTTCCCTTACTCCATAAGCAGTTAACATGTTGGATAACAGGGCAGGAGGCAGACGGGAAAGCCTTGAGTTTGACTCTTGCCTTTGTGTTCTAGTGTGACAAGAGTGGTGCACAATGCTTGCAACACCATCCACAGCTTCAGCAGTGCAGAAATGCGACTGCAGAGCAGCTGCAGTCAGAACACGGTAAACAATATTGCCTGAAGTTGTTTTGGGAAAATAATTGAAGTGAGGCTCTCTTGTGTAGCCAAAATATAATGCTGCTTTGTGCACTCCATTCCAGTGATAGCCAGGGACTAGTTCAGACCTCACAGAAATGAAGTAGATGCTGAGCTACTTTAATATGTGCTGGGATGATCTAGGTCTGTGATCCCAGGCCTGTGATGCAGGATCAGAGTTCAATCCTGCCCTTTAGGTCTCTGAAGTTGTAGGAGGAGTGTGAAGTAAGTCTGAAGCCGTGCTCACTTATCTTCTTGCATTTCCAGTCATGGCACCTTAAAGAGATTACAGCCTTCTACTGCTTCTCATCTTCCCTCCACCACTCTGCTCGCTGGTGGGGCTGTTTGAGTGCTCACTAACCCACTTCAGTTTCAATCAGCTGGGTTAGCAAAGATCCCCTGCTCAACAGCTACTGTTTAAACTGATCTGGCTCATTTTGACAGGGTATCAGGTTATACCAGCAGCAAAGAAGCATGGTGAGAAACAGATGGGGGAGTAACTTCTTCAGCTGGAACTCAGATCTGAATCCATGCCTTGAGAGTATGACTCATGGGGTTTGCATCACGGTACCTTATACACCGGGGGAGGCAAGATCACAATAGTATTCTGACCATGTTTCTTTTTGCTGCATTAACTAAAAAGAACATTCTGCAGCTAAGGCAGCCAACCTGATAGAGCTCTTTGCTTCTCTGCTCAAACAACACTGTTTTCCGGTGTTCCCTCGGGGTCTGCTTTGCCAACTGCCTAGTCTTCCTATGTGATGTAGTTCTGTGTTTGTGATATGTGTGTTTGTATTGTCATCCGATGCGGTATTGTGTCGGATACTGCTATTTCCATTTCATCTATGAAACACATACCTTTTAAGAGAAACTCAGCAGACAAGAGAATGGTTTGAGGGCAAACTCCCCACATATCTCATATATGACAGCTGTACTTAATGTCATTTCTGCACCACTCTGAAATCATAGAGATCTCTCATTCCTATCCCCAATTAGAACAAGATGTTTTTTCACCTGACTCTGCTTTCACTTAGATCAGAATAAATAAGAAGTAGCTTCACTGAAGAAAAAGACACATACTAACTTGAAACTATAGTGAGCCTGGGAGGGGGTGACAGTGTCAGTCTAGTTGATATTGAAAAGTAATTCATGTTTTATGGTCCTTTGCTCTGTGGATTTTCTTATCGTCATGGATGTTTGATGCCTCGATCATAAGTGTAGAGAACAGTTGTTCTTGTATAAACCTCTCTCTGAACTCATGCTCTGCACAAAACCTAGCCCCATGTTTGCTTTTGGAGACCTGCCCAGTGCATCTTCATAGTTTCTGAGTCAGAAATGGACTGTCTTAACCGACTCATTTTACATATGGTTACAACTTGCTCTTGAGTTTTAACCACCCAGAAGC
This sequence comes from Orthonyx spaldingii, assembly GCA_013397795.1. Lineage (NCBI taxonomy): Eukaryota > Metazoa > Chordata > Aves > Passeriformes > Orthonychidae > Orthonyx > Orthonyx spaldingii. The sequence continues at coordinate 812,245 of VZTJ01003210.1, forward strand.
ACACTGGCAAGCTCCTGCCTCCCAGGCAGTTTAAATTTAATGATTGACACCCTGCACGTATCCAAGAAAGTTTCTCCTAAGAATGCATGTTAATGTAATGGAGAGCAGACCATTTTCATCTTGTTATTCAGAAACGATCTGATTTCTGCCAGGCATGCTGTTTGAATTTCTCAACTGTTACCCAACTATTGCAGCTGGACCATCCTGCCACAGTTGTGTTGTCTGTCATCCCTGACTGCCATCAGTGATAGCACTCACAGCTCAATTTCTTCCTGTTTCAAATTCTTATCTTTGTATACTGATAACTCACATCTTCTTCACTTGTGCTTGTGGACTTACCTTTTGTTGATGAAGTGATTTTTTTTCCAGCTAGTGTCGGTCAATATCTGTGAAATTCCAGCCAATATGTAGTTCTCTAGAAAAGTATTGATGTCAGAAACATATGAGTTTTCTCCTTTTTTAACTAATCTGTCTATTCTCTATGGCCTTCCTACTCCAATGAAAAGTGTTTGATTTATAGATTTTGTAGTTTCAAATTCTTCTCCAATTAGGTGCAGTTTAGAGAAAACTATATATCAATTAGTCTTCTTTTCACTATCGGCCATGACCAAGAAGCCAAGATAGATATTGGTAATTCATGAAAACAGCTCTTTTGCTCACCAGTATTATCCTTCATTAATCTAACCTTATTTTTCTTGTTTTACATGATATTTAATCTCCAAAGAGTAGACATCATTGAATAGGATGAAATATTTTTATTATCTTCTCAAATTATGCTGTAGTATACCACAAAAGGAAATATTTAGAAATGGAACATAGATTAAATGAGACCATCAAAAACATAATGTAGAACCTTTGTCCCAATAGTAACCCAGCTGAACAGAGAAAGTGAATATGGAAGCAAGCTAGTAAAACATATCAGCTTTGAATCAAAATTTGTAATATGTCAAAAGTTGGTACCTATGAGTTACACAGTACGTAGCAGAGGCATGGTTTCAAGACTACATTTGTACTGTCAAGGCCCAAAGACTGAGCATGACAGAAGCTTGAAATGGTAGATGAAATCTTTAAAAAGAACATCTTTCAGCTTGCTAGAATTCTGATTTTCTTGGGCAAGTCTCCCTTTCCTTCTGTGATTGGACGAGGAAGAGAGATACATCTGAAACATATTAAAAACAGGATAAAAGTGAATAAAATATTACCTCTAGAATGACAGAGTGGAGTTGTAAATTATAAGATACTAAGTTTACTTCTCACATCTTGAAAACATCTTCCAAATTTAAAATACATATTTCACCTCTGCCATAAGTTTTGTCATACTTTTGATCACAATAGTTTCAACCAAGACAAAATGTTTCAGAAATGAGGGACTCAATCCATAAAATTTCTGGTGCTGCTTGTACTTAACTTCTCCAAGTACCTTTTTAGGACTCCCTGCCTCTATTCATTTAAGACGTGCTCAGGTTTTCAAAGCACTCAGCTCCTGGTGATTCCTGGCTTTCCAAAGTGTGCATGCCAGGCTGTGTCAGCTGAAGCCATGAACCCCAAGCATGCCCCAGTTCTGAGAGGCACCTGGTTCTCTGTACAGTTTGCTGTTTAGGGGGCATCTGAACATGCTCAGAGGTACCCACTGTTGCTGAAGTCAGATTAAGTGTTCCATAGTCAAAGGCAACACATATCATCTAACTTTCCTCATCAGGTAAAAATTTTTCACCTTCTTTGCATTGTGAGCACATGTAACTCTGAATATAATGTTTCTCTATTACATGCCTCTTTATTTTTTGGAGAAAAACTTGCACACAGTTGCATGGGGCTGTAGCTGTAGCCAGTAAGAACAGAAGGAACTCTCTTCAGCAGGAAAAACTGCTTCTTTGTTTTTAAAATGTTCTGTGAGGAATCAGGGGTTATCTCCATAAAGAAGAAAGCAAGAATTCTGGTTAAATCATTTTGAGAACACTAATAATGTTCAGTCTTGATAATCTTTAATTTACTGGAAGCTACCAAATGAAGACTTCAGAAAGAAATAGCAGCAGCACCACTCCAGCCCTGCAGGCCACTCAAGTGTGATTCTCAATTTAAACTGGCCAGACTGCAGGGGTACATACAGGCAGGCCAGTATTTCGGTGCTTTGCCCTGTAACAAACTGATACACTCAGAAAAGTAATCTGACCATTTTCTTCCTTCTCTTTCTCTCTCCCACTATGTCCCATAGGCTTTCTGTCCCAGCTCGTCTATGACCGGCCGGTGACCGAGTGCATCCGGGCTGGACATTACGCAGCCAGCGTAATTATCAAGCGTTCAGGTTGCACCTTCCCAGAGAAGCCTGACTTCCACTGATAGTGGTGAATTGGAGGGATCAAGAGTAACTTCTGTGTTGCCATGGGATTGCTGCCTAAATTTTTCCTCCTTCCCTTTCCTTACCTTTCCAGTACCTGCATCAACGCTTCTGTACTTCTGTTCATTGTATTCTAAACAAAATATATATTTCTATGGTGTTTTCCATTTCATACATCTACCATGTCTCAGTAGTCTTAACTTTTGGAAACAGTGCTAAGTGAAGCTTATTATCTCATCCAGCAGGAAAAAGTGTTCTATTTACACAGTTTCCAAGGAAGTCCTATTTAAATGACACTGCTGATTAACACCGTTAAAATACTTCTGTTGAATTATCTAGTTTTTGTCCAGCTGTGGCCAAATCTTATTCAACTTACATGAAATCAACAGACCTGACTTTATTTGTCACTTAACCTTATACACTGGGGATTGTTCTTTCAATCTAGTAGAGTCAGACCTGTGTAAAGAGTGGTGTAAATGTCCCAGGAATTTCCATACATATTGGAGTGTACAAGATCTGGCCATCAGATAGCCCAGCTTCCACGAAAGTACATCACTGTTTTGTCAGTAATTTAAAGACCTGATCCACAGCTGATATCATGCATTCAGCCATCTTGCACTGATGGCAGTAGCTTTGGGTCTGGCCACTTTATCTGTCAGTACATCTATAGGTCTATAGGTACAGTCACTTTTATCTGTCAGGTGAGCTAGCAGATAGGTACTTTCAGTGATTTCAGGGCAGATGCATGAGTTGGTGATGAAAATAAACATACAGATAGGTCCTATCTCCTCCATGTGAGCTTTCTAGAGGCTGCATTAAGGTACACATAATGAAAATGAGGTACAGAAATATTTATGCAGGATATGTTGACAGGATATGCCAAATGGAATCTCTGAAACGCACATTTTTAAACTTTTAATTTACTTTGGATAATTAAGCAATATGGTGGATTTTGTTTGTATTTACAGTATTCAAAAAGGTGATCTGACACTGCATTCATTACTTTGCTATGTAATTTGATACTGATAAATAAAAAGTTGTCATACAGTAACTCCTGGTTTTGTATTGGTATGTGTCTGTCTTTCTTCTGTGTATCTTACTGAAATGGGAAGAAGAAATGGGTGCTTAACCCACAGTACATGCTAAACGTCAACATTTTATACATGACTTTCACTGTCCAGGTGGCTGTTCAAGGGTGATTTCAGCAGTAAGGAAGAGAAGGAACATCAAATTGGTGTTTGTACCACAGAAGAGATAAACAATTAATGACTAGGGTTCATCAAAGAATGTTAACAGTGTGGGGTTCACACTTTACGGCCGACAATGGGACAAAGAACTCACAGAGACTGAATGCTGTTATTGCAGTTTGTGTATTGCAAAGAGCATGGGGAGGAATCCAGGCTATGATCCCAATTCCTTTGTTTGGCCCCGTATCCAGTCTGACACATTGGACAACAGGCTCTGTCATCTTAGAGATCACCTGGTGTGGGATTCCTGCAAGTGCATCAAACAGCAACTTCTGCAAATCCTCACGAGTCCATGGAACCGCACCACTGCAAGCATGGGGCACTGCATGGTGAGTCCCTCCTGTTCTGCAAGGCCTCTGGCTCATACTTGCTGCCTGAGAAAGATTGTAGGTACAGGCCTTGTCTATCTGCTGACCTGCTCATGAACAGCTTTGTGCAAATAAGACCTGTCTGGTTTCATCATAGTGCTGCTCTCAAAAGAGCTTTAGGCTGTACATTTCTCATGTTCTAGCGTAGGTGAGAGAAAGAGAAATTAATATGTCAGAGTGAAAATAGAATGGCAAACAAAACTAAGAGTCTGCAATGTGAATGGTCTTCAGGCTTTATGGGTGGATCAAAAGAATGTTATTCTTTACATCTCATAGTTAATTGCTAATTTATTAACTTGATGTATCCATGTGATATGTTTTAATCAAGAAAAGCTGACAGGCTGAAGACCAATGTGTTGCAGTCCTTACTTTTAATATATGGTCACATATGCCACACTGCCCTTACTGCATGAATTTGCCTGTCAGTAAGGAAAACCCCAGTGGTTTGGTGGTTAAATTTGCTGTTCCTATTGCTCTGCACCCATGACACTTTCCATTCCTTTTGAAACAACTCTATCAGTGTCCTGGCCTGATAATTATGACTCATTTAAAATGAATATAAATATGTAAACATTGTTTATCTTAACCAATGAAACTACAAGACAGCATAACTACCGTGAAGAAAAGGAGGATATGTAAAGGCAAGTAGTCATAACATTGCAGAGATCC